>VKGM01011969.1:4847-16803 GCA_007844875.1 Busseola fusca | reverse complement strand
GTGTCAACAACTTAAGGATGGATACTCGCCGTACGACGGGTCGTCCGATGTGGAACGGTGATGGCGGAATTAAGTCATGTAATTCCTGCGCACACTCTCCAAAATGCATCCTATAGAATACCGAAACGCTCGCTACCCTACGCCTGTGCTCCAGTCTTTGGAGCTTGGTCTTCACCAGATCTGGATCACCAATTAGCCATTATTATTATTTTTAAATTATTTTTTCCATACTCCACCAGAAAGTCTATATTATAATTTCTGCCTTCGAATCTAGCATGTGAACAGGATATTCATGTCACATCCAACTGTTTTAATTAGCCATTTAGATAAGCGCCTAGTCTTTTTACTAAACAGTGGCTGGTCAACTAACGGCCTGAATGATATTCAATAAATTATAGTTAAGGTTGAAACTGTTACCAGCAACTTATGGAAATTAACGGTAAGAACCGCGTGCGAGCCGAGGGAGCAAAGCAAGCCGAAAACTACTTCCAATGGCTTAAATTAGCTGTTTAGTCAACCGCCTGGCGGTTGACTAAACAGCTAATTTAACCAATTGGCTGTGACATTCGTCGTTGATCTTCCAAAATTCATCATAATTATCATTTGTAGCCCTATTTGACTCACTGCTGAATAGGCCTTCCTTCAGTGTCATGCTCTCCAAACTACTTTTTCTAAATTCAGTAGTTAGTTTATGTTAGGGTCTTGTAAATCAAAATTAGCAATTGAAAGTTTGCTAAGAACATTACTATTAAATATTTTCAATTTATTTTTACTTAGAGGTCTTAATTGAATGGATTTATCTAAGTGTAACGTACAAATTTTACTGAAATTCCAAAATACTTTTATTCATGCAGTAGTTTTCCTTCTTAAAACATCAAATTAAATTAGCTAACGAAATCCCGGAGATATGATGCGTTTAGCTAAACTGGAAAAAACTATAAAACGACAGGCAGGTAATTTACTCACTTTCTTTGTCGTATTTAGATTTCTCTACCCGTCACGCCTGCGGAGTTCCGCCAGCAAATTTCATATGACCCTGATTAATGCTAATCTCGTATCATCTTATTCATGTCATGGTACGATATAACAATGAAACATTTATCTTAACCCACTTCCACGTACGCTGTCTCCACACACTAACTGCGAGCTCTCCCGTGGGACCGACGACTACAGACTTAATCGAGGCATTTTCTACGCTTGTCCCCTTTTAATGTCCTTACATTTATAGTGGTGTTTTAGTAATAGTATTGTTCCATTCCAGTTTATTTTCCATTACATACATAAGTTTACCTTTGTATTCCCCGTAGGCTTAGACAGAATAGGTTGCTACTCCCATGTTGCCAGTCATATTTAAGTGCCCTGTCTTCTACAATTCGTTTCGGCTGTGCATCTGTATTATATTGTTTGGTCCCAGCATTGGGAACATTATTGGCAGATTTTGATATATGGCCATGGTTATTGAGGCGTCAGTGGCGTTGTTCTGTTCGTCAAGGGTGAACAGACATTTGAAGCCATTATCTTTTCTGAAGCACCGCATTTGCGCTGGGCGTAGGATGAATTGATGCTGCGTGATAGGAGCCTCCCCAAGCGGCATTAATTGAAGTCGTTCTGCGTTTCTAACGTCCGGCGCTCCCGAGACAGCTAGCTTGGTAACGCAGTCTAGCTGACAAATCTTTTCACCATAGTCACAATATAGATGTAAGTACATCCAAAAATGCCATATCATTGGGTACGAAGAAACTCGGCTGCTACTTTGAAACAAACCAGGGTTTGAATTCAACCCCTTGTTCAATTACTTCTCGAACGTTTTATTATATGTATTTTTTTTACTTTTTACATGTTTATAGCAAGTAGGGTCTATGCTCGGTTCCACTAAACTTGCCATATCAATAACCTCTATCGATTTGCCTCTAATGACGTTTTCTACATATTGATCAAAGTCAAAGTCACAGCATTTATTTGAAATAGGCACATCAAGCGCATTACCGGTCAAACGTTCACAATAAAATAGAATTAATTCGAGTTGTCCATTCCACAAGGTGGTTTACACATTGAGAAGAATGGGCAAGAAACTGTATCGTTACTATAATAACAAAAGTGTAAAGTTCGATTGAAGAAATTGCCATGAAAGTATGCCTCACGGCTGCACCAGAAATGCCCAGTTCAGCTGAAATGCCAGACAACTAGTGCCTGAAGCTGGTTTTCAACTGAACCTGTTGAGTGGGGTGACGGGTGTAAATCAGTTTTAAACTGCATCGTAACGTGACGAATATGTCATCATGAAGAATAGAATAGAATGCATTTATTTGTCAGTCTATTGTCACAAAGTTGTTAGGTAAGTTATATGTGTTTACACCGTAATATTCTGCTGTTTCTCGCGTACAAATATTGTTTGTATTATCATGGTGTGGTGGTTACAAAGTTTTACTTACAAATAAGTGGAATAAAAGATCACTATCATCATTCAAGTCAGCAGGGCACGTGCTCGTAATGCTTAACAATCCTTATACATTTCCTTCTTCCATCATGTATAAAAGCCAGTACCTATATTTGAATATTATTTTCTCTAATAGAATTTTCTTGGCTCGTCCGCAGCGTCGCCGCCGTCACGACTCACTTATGATTTACTCTACAGAACTGTGCCATTATTTACTACCTTCTTTATCTGTCCAAGTGCAGGAGCACTCTGAGAAATGAGACCGCTGAGAAGATAGTAAAATTCACAAGTTTATTCTGTAGAAATGGAGATGAGTAGATTTCATTGTACGACAATTTTTTTTATCTCCTGGTAAAAATACTTTTTCGTGAGTCTCTGTCTCAAATTTGGTAGTAGCATTATATTAAGCCATGGCTGCATACTTGTCCTTTTTTTTCAACTTCTTAACCGATTTCAAAACAGGAAGCTCTGTGTGTGTTTTGTCTCTGCGTCTTGTTTGCCGCAAATAAACATATTTTCTTCCTTTCCTTGTCATCAATTTTTGTCTTCACATCTGTATTTAACCACAATATTGTCTTATCATATCATTCCTTAATAATCATAGATATTAGCACAATCCTAGATATTAAGTCAGATAAGCAGTTGCTCCATGTAATACTGGTATTCAGTTGCACCCGGTCAGACTGTAAATCGATTCCAACATAGTTGGTAAAGAGCTAGGCAGATGATAAACACCATTCATATTATTTTCCATGTTTTATCATACCACATCTTTACACAATCCCCCATTCTATGAGCATTCTCTTTCTTCATACAAATTGTGATAACGACAATAATCAACATTTCCATTCAATTTAAATAGGACACAAATTTAATCCAATAAAATAGCGATAGCAATAATAATCATAATATCTACATTTAGATTTACTTAGTAACAGATAGCACAAACACTTATAAGAGATCAGTTTCACGTGTATCACAATTGAAGACAATTTATAGATTTACATTTTTAACTATCGGTAAATAAAGACGAGATACTCCAAGTTAAATGGACTTTATGTAAATGAGTATATGCTATTCTCTTCTTTACTTGACACAGTTGCGTGCTCATTGTAGCTACTTTACGTCTCGAAACCACATTGTTTGTAGCTATGTCTGATATCAACGTAATCAAACATTAATTGATCATGCGTATTTGATCTATTATACGTGGTATTAACGCCGACAACGCTGTGGAAGTTGCGAAGTTTTGGCACAACACAATTTAATACACTGTCGATCCTAACTTAACAGATAGCTGTACTTAGGGAGAGTTTGTTGCATCACTTCTTCTTACTAGGAAGAAATTTATGGCGGGCGTTTTGACGGACTGTTCCATATGTAATTTTGACGTTTAAAAAGTGCTGATTCTTAACCTTGTTGAAATAAATGACTTTTGGTTTTGTTCTTTCTCATTTTTCCGTCGACACGAAGAGTATCACTTAATATAAATATTATCGTCTGTGGATGGCCATTAGGGTGGGTCACTCTAGTATGAAAAAAAATAAAGTTGATAAATCAAATTCTAATAGTAATATTATATTGTAGTGTACTATAAAAAGTGGTTTAAGCTAAAAAACGGATAATTAATCATACATCTTCAGCCCGCGCATGCGCTTCTAAAATAAACATTTTTTTTTTTAAAACACCTGTTACAAAATGGCATAGTTATTTATTAGAAATTACTTAAAATACTATTGAAACATAACAAATATTTAGCGAAAGACATATATAATAATAATAATATAGCCCTTTATTCCGAATCTCGACAACAAAGTTTACAATAAAAGTCACATTAACGATCTCACAAAATGTCTCGAACTTCGGTGTGCCTCATGGCATAGGCCTCCTCTAACAATTTCCATTGCCGTCTGTCGCGAGGTATTCTCCTCCAGTTTGGACCTGCTGTCAGCTTCAGTTCTTCCTCCCATCGGGTAAGCTGTCTTCCCCGATTTCTTTTGCCATCCCTTGGATACCATTCTGTCACTATCTTGCTCCACTTTCCTTTGGTATCTCGCATCATGTGGCCTGTCCATCTCCACTTTTGTTGGTCTATCCTTATTAGAATGTCGGTCAGCTTTGTTTTGGCCCTGAGATCTGTGTTTCTTATTCTGTCCTGTCTCTTTGAGCCTACCATGCTTCTCTCCATTGCTCTTTGACACCTGGCAAGCTTTTCTCTGAGCGATTTGGTGAGTGCCCATGTCTCACACCCATATGTTAAACATGGGAGTATACATGAGTTGAAAGTCTTTCTTTTCAACGTCATGCCTAGGTCTTTTGACTTCATTACCTCCTTGAGGGACCAGTATTTTTTCCAACCAATTGCAATTCTCATATTTATTTCCTGGTTTATTTGGTCTTTGGTTGAGATGACTTGGCCAAGGTAAATGTAGTCCTCTACATAAGCCAGAGCTTCTTCCTTTATTTTTATATCTACTTTTAACGAGTTGGTCATTAGTTTTGTCTTGCTGAAGTTCATTTTTAGACCAATTTTCTCGCTTTCTTCACTCAGATCTTTTATCATCATTTGCAAGTTTTCTGGAGTCTCTTCGAATAGCACCAAGTCGTCGGCAAATCTGAGGTGGTTCATTTTCAACCCATTTATGTTCAGACCAAACTTTTCCCAGTTCAAGCTGCGAAAGATGTTTTCTAAAACGGCAGAGAACAGTTTTGGAGATAGTGGGTCACCTTGTCTCACACCTCTTTCTATGTGGAATTCGTTTCCCAGAGATTCCAACTGGATTCTAGCCTTACTGTTGGCATAAATGGTTTGAATGATGTTGATGTATGCTGCCGGTATTCCTTGTTGGCTTAGAGTATCCCATATGTACTCGTGACTTAAACTATCGAAAGCCTTAGCGTAGTCAATGAAGGCAATATAGATAATCTTATTATATTCGTTATACTTTTCAATGACCTGTTTGACTGTATGGATATGGTCAATAGTAGAATACCCCTTTCTAAAGCCTGCCTGTTCAACCGGCTGTTGTTCATCCAACATTGGGCTCATTCTATCCAGTATGACTTTTGCAAATATCTTGTACACGTTTGACATCAGGCTTATTGGTCTGTAATTTTCAATATCTTCTTTGTCGCCTTTCTTGTGTATTAAGATAATGTGAGATTTTGCCCATCTTTCAGGAATAACGCCGCTCCTCAGAATCTCGTTAAATATTTGAGTTAGAATGGGTATCAGTTCTTCTATTGATCCCTGCAGCACCTCATTTGTGATTTTGTCTGGTCCTGGAGATTTTCCCACTTTTTGGCTCCTGATTGCTTTCTCTACTTCTTCCGGTAAAATTGAAGGAACGGGTTCTATAGTGGCTTCGGATATTGGTTCGGTATGTTTATCCGTTGCTATGTTTGGTACTTGCTTTGCGTATAGTTGGCGGTAGAAGTCTGTTGCTAGTTCTTTGATGCTCTTTCTCTGTGTAATGACCCTAGACCTCTTTTTAAGTTTTGGTATCCATTCTTTTCCTGCCTCCCGTAGTTCCTTAAGTGCTTTCTTGATACCACCAGTTTTTTGTATATGGTATTCTAAGGTTTGTATTCTTTTGATTTTACGGTCTCTTCTGATGCTTGCTTTCAGTTTTTTACTTGTATCTGCTATTACTTTTATGTTTTCTTTTTTTGTTTGGTTGTTTATCAATTCTTTCCTTTCCCTTATCAGTTGTAGAGTTTGGTCGCTAAGTTCATATTTTTTACCCTTTTCTTTCCTGCTTGAAGTTGTAACGTTTTGTATTTGTTTTTCTAGTATGTCGTATTTCTGTGTCACTGTTAAATCCTTTATTGTTTCATCTGTATACTTTGTGTTAATTGTGTTTTGTAAATCTCTTGGTCGGTCTTCAAATCGGTTGGTATTTATGTGGTTTCGAGAAGTTTTGATAGGGCACTTTCTTAAGGAGCTGCGTATCATGCGGTGGTTCGTGTTAAAGTTCAGCCTACATATAACGGCAACGTCTGTGAATGCTCTGGGATGATTACTTATTATATAATCAATTTCATTTTTGTATGATCCATCGGGGGAGATCCAAGTCCATTTGTTTTTATGGTTTTTCTTGAAAATTGAATTCAGTAGAGTTAGATTATGTTCCATAAGAAATTCAACAAGTTTCTGGCCATTACAACTTCTCTTACCATAACCAAATTTTCCAAGGACATATTCTTCGTTATTTTTTCTATTTCCCACTTGTGCATTAAAATCCCCCATTAGGATAATAAATTTATCTGAGTTGATTTTTATTAGTAATGACATCTCTTCGTAGAACGACTTTACCACTGACAGTTCAGCTTGCTCAGTTGGAGCATATACTTGTATAATTGACCATACCTTCTTATAGCCCGGCAGTTTAATGTTCAGTACTGCTAATCTGTCTGAAATTCCAATAAATTCTTGAATGTACTGTTTTAGGTACCTTTTAATTAGAAACCCTACTCCTCTCTGGCCGGCTGTTTCCCCTTTTTGAAATAGGATATAATCTGTATATTCTTCAATTTTTTCGCCTAGTCTTCTCATTTCACTTATGCCTAGTATGTCGAATTTTATGTCTTCTAGAGCCTTGTTTAGTTCCATCAAGCTTTCAGGTGTCCTAAGAGTTCTCGTGTTTAGTGTTGCAATATTAAATACTTCACATCTTTTAGTTAGAGGGTGGTGGTCTAGTTCTCCCGCGGGGACCAGCCGTTGTGGGAGACATTTTGTTGTTAACTGTTTCTTTTGTCGCTGTGGTTCTCCGGTTTGTGGTACATGATATCTAATTTTTGTTTGTAGTCTTGTCTGAGAATGAGATGGATCTCCCTCGTAGGTACTGAAATGCATCCAGTTTCTTCATTTTTGGGTCTTTTTTAGTGCTACTGTTCTCGTTCTTGGGACTTGGAGTTTCAGATCTTTTCCTTTTTTCGTTTTCATTTCTCTCTTTGTTTCTTTATTCTTTAAATATGTGTCTTTGGGCAAATCATGAGTTATATAGGTATTGGGTTTCATTTTCTTTTTGTTTTTCAGAATCTGGATCTTTTTGCCAAGGGTTGTAGTAGCAAGAAGAATTGGTCTTGTCTTACCGTCTTCATTCCCTTTTTTGCCCAGTCTCAGTACTCTATCGATTTCTCCTTGGTTAAGCGGAACTTCTATATCGGTTAGTGTTGATGTTACCAAGGATATTAGATCCTCCTGCTTTTCGTCCTTCAGTTCAGCGACCCCGTGGATTATTACATTGTTCCTCCTTCCATTCAACTCAAGGTTTTCAATTTTCCTATTCATTTTCTCAATTTCGTTTCTCAGTCTCCCATTTTCTTCAATAATTGGTTTGATTTTTTCGTCAACCTTCTGTAGTATAGCTGCGGTAATATTTTCTGTTATTGTGTTTGTTTGAACATTAAGTTGTTCTGTCATTTTTGACAAAAGAAGTGACATCTCAGGTGACAGTTGTGTAGACATCGTGCATTAACAAAACGCAGATATATTAAATTTTATGTTTTCGAACGCAACCTTTTTTTGTTTGGTTGGTAATGAAGTAACTTCTATAATGTCTCTGGTTTGCTGTTTTGACAGATAACCTCAACTTAACTTTAGCAAATGTTTTATGTATTAATTACACTTTATTGCCGTGATTTGTTGTATTTCTGATGTAATTTTAATGCACATTCACACAAATAACCTTCCGAACCGCACTTTTGTAGGTAGATCTTAAAAAATCCGTATAGTTTCTATTTAAAACCGGGGAGCGTTTTGCAAAGTGATTGACGTAAGTAGACACCGGAACCGGAAACCCCACCAGACGGAGGTATAGTTATGACTAAATAACATTTATGTTTTCATTATGCATAATATTACATTTTGCTGTATGAACATTATTGGCTCGTACAAATGAAAATAGCAAAATATAAAATTCACGTTCACTGTTTAAGTCCCAAGCCTTTTTGTCATCGATATAGTCTTACAGTATAATACACTTTCCGGCATATAAAAGATCTGAATTTATTAAGGCTTAGTTCTTGCCTATAGCTAGGAAGTTTATTATAAAAACGTTGGCACCTTGGCATATAAACGAGCCATCTATTTTCTTGAGCCTGGTTGTAGGAACAACAAATTTGTATTTGTTCCTAGTACTTATGCATATCACTGCTTTAATCTCTACAATAAGTTCAGTCTTATTTTTTTGTAGCACCCTTGTTCAATTTGTTAGACTGGGCTCACAGACAACGATGTGCTACTTATGTAGGTACCTACCTACTTGTGTTAATCTAATATTTTTAAAACGAATTATTGGAATTCTACATTATTCTATAGGTACGTGATTACAGTATAATTAATGACACATTGGTGCTAACTACTTACTAATACCTAACAGAATTAACGGATTCGGAATATTTCAACTCCTATACTAGTGTAAGGTAGTCATCAATAAGAGCTTTTCGCTTTCTCAAACATTGGGTATAAACTTTCGATCGCGTCTTTTAAAATTCGTTCCTTTTCAAGATAACGAAAAAACCGTTCAAAGGGTAAAAAACTCCGTCGAGGATCATTGTACCATTTGTCAGGACGCGGTAGAGGCCCCCAGAGACATGAGGCCTCCAATCATCAATTTTCTAGTACGCGAGGACTCGGCCGGGATCGTTGTGACCCGCTGCGGATCGCTGCGAATCGCTGCGGCGTACCGCGGCGCGATATAAATTAGAGGCGAGTTATGCGACGTTTTGTACGATCAGCGTCACGGACCACCTGCGCAGCTTAACCTCGATATACCATTTTTTGGACCAAAACAATATACGAAATAATTTGGCGACTAATCAAATTCATATGTGAGTTATTGTGAAATGGTTATGGAGCTGAATATATGTATCTAACTGAGATACTTTTGTAACATAATCTCGAACGATAATTTCCAGGAAAATATACTTAAAATTGAACCAAACACTTAAATTAAGATTGATTGTGATTAGGTATTGGAAGTACGCCTCGAAAGAGTACAAAGCGCCACCTACACCGTTCAATAACTGTATTCAGCGTCAAAGTGCGCAATAAAGTTGTCCTCAATATTGGGACAAGTTCGTATCTGTCGGGCACAAGCGGGGCTCTTAATTCACGGCTTCCACTCCCAAATTAATTAAAAGTCGTTTAATAAAAACAGTAAATTTGCTGTGTATCGTTTTTTCGGCAGCGCACCGGCGCGGCCCAATTATTGGAGAACACGTTTCGATTTAATAAAGCAATTTAGAAAAAGGGCAATTTGCATCGGAATGAGGGAAGGGTTGTCTGGGAGGAAAGAATTGGGAACAAGTGTAGCGGACAAGCGGCAAGCGGCCACCGGGGCCGCGGGGCCGCCGGGGCCGCCGGTACGCGGGGGACGCGGAGAACGGCGAGCGACTCGGCCGTGTCGGACGCTCTAGCCCTACACTAAACACGGAAACTAAGTTTATGATACATTATATTATTTCGGTAGTAGGTTTAAAAGCACTTCTACACGTCAATCATATTGTAAGAAGTAATGTGCTATAGTGGGTCTGTCAATGAGTTTTGGGGTTTTCCATCAGAAATTTCTGAGTCTCGCACTCGACTGCGCGTCCGGACTAGATTCGTTCCCGGATAATGACAGTAGTAGGTAGTTGTAATATTTATTCTGTGGTAGTAATAGTAGTTGATAGCAGTTGTGAATAATGCAAGAAATCGTTGGTTGCAAGGAACACAGAACCGGTCGTAGTAATGGGGCTCGGGGAGGCCTGTGCCCAGCTATGTCTGCAGACTGTGACGGTGTTTGTGAAATACCGGTAACCTAAAATCAGTTCGTACTGCAGATTAAAACAGGGAGTATTTGTTTAATTTTACCTTACCGCACATAATCGTTATTGTAACTCTGTTAGATATCCTCGTTATAAGTCTTACCATAAATACTTCGCGGATTTAGACCTCTACATTGGATCTAAATAGCATTGTCTACATCATACAAAACGAAACTTGACGAAAATTCTGTTATTCTCATTCTGATCCTTAATTGAATACACAACAATAAAAAGGTTCATGATCGTCAATTTTGCATTTTTTTCAAATTCAAATTCAAACCTTTTTATTTCACATAAACCAACATGGGTACTTATGAAACGTCAGAAGCTAGGTGCACGGTTCCAAATGGTCGTTTCCTATGGAGAAGAGCCTGCAAGAAACTCCACGGTTACTCTTTTAAAAATAAAAAGATATTTTATAATGTTTTCAAATTATAGCGGATATGGGAGAACAGCATAGGCCTGTCAACCAGTACCAGGTACTTAATAAAATAATAAATGGTCCACAGGTTTGAAGTCTACAAGGCCTACAAAGTCCTCCCATTTACAAAATATGGAAGAATCTACCAAAAGGATAGATAAAATACTAAAATCTAGTGACACGAATGCCATTACAACCACTAATAAAGTTAAAATCTAAATTGTCATTGTATGCATGTCAATTGTAAGTATATAATGTCAAATAATAGAATGATTATATATTAAGGTACATATGTACATCGTTAGCAGTTAATAGACATTTACGCAGTTATGCCGTTAATGAAATGCCAGGGAAGCCACATGTGCAGAAGGAATCATTGCCAAACTACCTTGTCTTCAACGTAGTCTTTAATCTTATAATATGCTTTTTTGATAAGGACACGTTTGATGAGGGTTTTGAACTTTCCATCGCTAAGTTCTGTAACCGGCATTGGCAACTTGTTATAAAAGCGGATGCTGTTTATAAGAAATGACTTGCTAGTTTTAGTTAATCTAAATTTAGGTATCACAATTTCATTTTTACTGCGTGTATTTATATTATGGAAATCACTTCTTATTTTAAAAAGTCCTAAGTTTTTGCGAACATACAAAATACACTCCAAGATATAAAGAGAAGGCAGAGTCAGTCTAAAAATTTCTTTGAATTTGTTTCTAAGAGACTCGCGAGGACCCATGTTATAGATAGCACGGATTGCCCTCTTTTGTAAGATGAAAATTGAATCTACATCAGCTGCCGATCCCCACAGCAGGACACCATACGACATAATACTGTGGAAGTAAGCAAAGTATTTTAACCGATGGACGTGGCGTTTGTCCTGAGCGATATATACTCCGGTATATATTTCTCCAAGACGTCACTGTCGAGTGTCCACTCCCTGAGCGTGAGGGGCTACACGGGAGCGCAAATACCCAGTACAGCCCAAAACACCCTATTCCTGGTTCACACACAGGAAGAGAAAGCCTCCCTGGTGAGCCAGGGATATGGATCGGGCGAAGAGTCGCGCACCTTGACCATTCACGAGGGTCAGGGGTTGAGATTCGACAGTGTCATCATCATCAACACCAAGTCCAGGAGGCTCAAAATCCACGACAGCATCTTACACGCGGTAGTGGCGGTGTCGAGGCATACGACCAGTTGCGTCTACTACTCCGACGACGCCGACGACGACACGGGCCGCTTCGCGAAGAGGGCGATGGATGCGCCGACAAAGACGGTCGTCGACTACA
>VKGM01011880.1:2478-15974 GCA_007844875.1 Busseola fusca | reverse complement strand
CAGAAAAAAGAAACTATAATGAGAGAAGCTATAAGTCCTCATGAAAGATTAACTTAATTTGTTGCGGTCGTGGTAATCCTTACATGTTGTTTTCCACAGACAAGTTTCGTTTCGTTAATTTTCTATATAATATTGTAGTTGTTCGCGGTGTCCACTTCATTCGTCTTCCGACATGTTTTCGTGAAACTGACAAACAATGCGCACGCTAGCAAATTCACTGCCGAACTGAGCGATCGGCCGATCGCCGTCCACACGCAACGATAAAACTGCGCAAACGCAATCGACAACGATTTATCTGATGAAAATTGTAACTGCCAACGACGAACGATTATCGACAACGATTTTTCATACACACGTTCGATAAAACTGGTCTGCACAGATAAATCGCTACGATAAATCGTTACGTGTGTATGAGGCTTTATAGGTGCACCCCTATCTGTCTAATTTTATGTTTTGTTATCACAGCAGACCCGATAGAAAAGATGACCAAGTAAAATCATTAGGTAATGAATTACCTAAACACAGATCACCAAATCCTGAGAGAAGCATAGTTAGGTAATCTAGGTTCATAATAGAACTTCCCAAGGTTTAAAATAGCATCTCCAAGATTCATCGTTACTTTTGAAAATTATTCTGCTTTATAAAGGTCCAAAATCAGTTAAGTCAAAGATTTAGATATACAAGTGGGCTTTCTACAACACCCACATATTGCCAACATTAAGAGGTAAGGCACTACTAAGCCCTATTATTCATATTAACGCCAAACATTGTCAAAAGCTTACTTGTAATATCCACCATTATTAAGTCAACTTATAATGGAGTAGGAAACTTGCAAAAGAGGTACGTTAAAGGCTAGAGCAGATTGTGGCGGCCCGCAACGCAACACATTGTCAAAATCCTTCTTCAACATATTTGTACATTTTCTATGAACCAACGCACACTACAGCCGGGCGGCAACGCACTTTTTTGTATGAAAATGCGTTGTTCTGCGGTCCTATGCGGCTGTAATGTGCGCTTGGCTTTAAGACGGTCCGGTGGGAGGGACGGCTGCCCACCGCGCTTGTTTATCGCCGCGGCCCCAGATGCATGCCAATGAGGCGTAGGCGCACTTCTGCATAAACATTACCAACTATGTCATAATCCAAGTCGCCAACACTGTAATAATGTTCCGCTCGATCGACTTGTCTAAATATAGACGTACACTTAGCTTTGTTATGGTTATGTTTCAATCCGGAATGCGTGCAAAATAATTTTCGCCCACATTTTATTTTAATTAATTATTTTCCTGCTTTCAGTGTTCTCGTTAGTATTTCTAGTTGAAAATATACTCCAGATACTCAATAATTACTTGCTCCCAATCACAAATCAATCGTGAGATCATAGTAATCACTCCCTCAAAGGCCAAATTTGATGACCTCTTATCGCATTTACAATGCAAGTGCGGAAATGTAAACAATTTATTAGGTAGTTAATGTAAAATGATCATAATTTAATTCCATTGATTTTGAATAATTCAAATACGCCATACACATAACCTGTGGATATGGTTTGCTCCAATGATTGACGAACATGCTGTATAATTCACTATAATGAATTCATAAACAGTATAGGTATTCCAATAGCATATTCATATTACAGAAATTTAGTATGCAGCACCGACAATATTACTTCCAAAAGGACTCGGTTATGCGAAGAATGTTATGGAATTTATTTATGATAATGTTATAAAGTCGCCAAGTATTTCGAAGTCGGTGTCTGCTAAACTGGCGTCTAGCGTCTACCCACACTAGAACATACTCGTAAAATTACAATATATACGAATAAAGTTCTATGTATTGAGTTATACTATGTGCTTATTTTGTAAACGTCTTCCGGGGCCAAGCAATTTCTTAGAGGTAAATAGGAATATTAAACCAAGTACCGTTTTCCAGTATCCATCAAGTTGGTCCTTTACAGCGCATTTACAGATACAGCAGAATTATTGTGTGATGTAGTTTCCGGTCTTCCACCACCTTCGTCTTTTCGTTTGACTGCTTGTTATTTATTTATCATATTCACGATTCAATGATCAAGACAAATAACTTATGAACCAAAATCATTAGTCAACTGAATTCTATTGAACATAATGTTTAATTCCATTATTCTATTATACAGGGTAGCAAGGACATCTACACGCAAACTGTAAAGTTGAATTCAGCGTAGAAATTTATCGGTATTTTTGAAAAAAAAAAAACTGTTGTTTCATAGAAAAGTGCAATACCTACGCGGTCTAAATGTATGGCAAATATTTTTGTTATAGCGGACGATTAATTTCAACAAATAGGGGTTTAGATATGGACTGAATCCATGGTCGCATCCATGGCGCGTCGATTTCCCTGCCACGTTGTATTTATCAGATTTCGGAAAAATTACCCGTCTTAGTTAAGCCCTTTTAGAGAGATGAGGAACAGGGTGTAACGTTCACTCATCCTCCATAGAAAAGGGAGGATCCTCCGACCAGACGGGTGTTGTGTCTGGCGGGCACTTGCCCAACGGTTGATATTGGGAAGTTGTATGTGTGCTAATTGCACGGTAAACTCTGCTTGCGAGATGCAGGATTTGCGTGACGTCAGTATGACGCGATGTTCGCATGTGGCGTTGTAGATACCGCTACACTGTATATACTGAATTTTAAGTCTTGAACTCTTCTTTATTTTATTTTTATATAATTTAATTATTAATGGTTCATGACATGACCCAGCAAAACCGTCGCCTATACTCTTTATATTTTTTTCCATAGAGGTGAATAATTGTATTCTTTTTGAGTGACATGAATTATCTTATCATCCATTTAGTATGCAGTAGGTAGCAAAACCTTTTTTTCCGATATCATCATTCTTTTGCCCTTATCCGAATTTTATTAGGGTCGGCGCAGCATACTATCTGCTTCCATACTTCTCTATTAGTCGGTTTAACAGTAGTCATCCCCTATAGAAATAGAGCCGAGAAAGCAGGAGAACCCCGCCAAAAGATTCACCGGTAAAGCTTGATCTGAACCAACCGGGCGGCGACGTCGTTAAAAGATCCCATCTCTTCACTAGTCCAATGCTTAGTCTAGGATGCATATCCGTTATGACTTTTAAATACTTCCCTATCCTACGGGCATATCTTCCCTATCATTATCGCCCCCTGGTCTATTACTTGATATGCAATGGTGGCCGTATCACTATGAAACACGAGGCTTCAGGGGCTAGTGCGAAACTTGGGGCTACATTAGGGATAGAAAGTCATCATCTTCCACTGGATTCTTTGATATTCTTCGCGGTAAAAGGACGTTAAAATTACTGTTTTTTTTTCTTCACACTGTCTAACACGCAGAACGTGCTTCCATAGCGTTTAACCTTATTTAATCCTCTTAAGCTCAAACCGAGATATTCATTAGAAAGTACATTACAGTAAGTGCAGCCTCGATCTACCTTAATCTAGGACGACTACCTAATCTAGACTGAATCGCCCAACGCGACGTGATTTTATTAGCAAATTGCATTTCATTACGTGCTTGCAATCACTACTTGGTTTCTGTAATCGTTTTCACCCAGCAATGTTTTCATTTTCTCTGTAAAGTACTGCGGTTTATTTTGGTAAGCAGTTAGCATGATTTTAGCAAGCTTAAATGACCTTTACGTCCTTGTGATAAATGCGTATTTTGCGTGTTTATCAGATGTAGTCGCCGCATTGTTTTTTGTAGGTATCTCTGTAAGTGTATTGGCTTGCAATTTTCATAATAATAACAAGTTTATATGACCTTTATCCTTGTGATAGATGCGTATTTTGCGTGTAATTTAGGATGTTGAAAACGTATTGTTTGTAAACGTTCTGGCTAATTGGCAGCGATCCTGACCTTTGTCAACATAATTTAATTATTCGCTAGTTTTCAAGAAGATAACGTAATAATTAACGCGTAAAGTAAATTAGAAATTTCGCGCTTTATTTGGAGCTTACGACAGCCTGCTTTCTGTTTGGTTATCAATGTCAATCAATAAAGGGATTTCTACGCAGTTTCTGCGTGATAAGCATGCAATATTCTAATTATTTCCTTCCTTTATTGCACTGTATCTTTTTTTTAACACATCTCGAGACCCTTGGGTCTCGGACCTTTAGAAGCCGTACGAAGGGCCAAAGTCCACTCGTAGAGGCCCTTAAATAATTGTAAATGATGAGGAGGCACCAACCGACGATTATCCCTGTATGCTCTATGCAAGTGCACCCAAAGACAACCCCCTGGTTGGTGCAGTACTATTGCAGAACATGGAAATAAAACATATTGGGCTGTGGGTTTGTGTGGTTATGATGGATTGGTTACCTTGAACTTTGGCAAAACTATGTCCCTTGCCTGACCAATGTTATACATAAATATACACAGGTAAATTGGCAGGGGGTGACTTGGACACTGAATGATGGGCCCCCGAAAATGGTCGCCAGCACATTCACTATATACATATTTTATTATTATGATTATATTTTAATTTTTGTGTTATTAGGTATCTTTGACATATCTCGGGACCCTGTATTATTATTACTCTAACCCACTCCTAGCTAGGCTAATCTGTCATTCCATTAACCCAAAAAAAATATGTTCGCCATAAGTCAAAATTGCACAAACTTACCAACCCTTACATCAAGTTCATTAATCATGACGATTGACGATAGTTCTCAAAGATTACAACCCAACTTGTAACAACTGACCCACTGAACTCCGGTGACCATTTCTGGCCAATTACCACTCTTGTAGGTAATTCTGTTTCGGTAATTACCGTTATGACTGTATGAGTGAACTGATAATTATGTTTGTGGGTCAGGGAGTAACTCAAGTTCGGTCATTTTTGTTCAGAAGTGTTAAAAGATGGTTCCTACGAGGTTATCTTTAGATGAATGATGGCTAGAAGGTTAGTTCTGTTTTGTTTATGACTGTGTTTTGTTTTTTAATAGCAATTAGTTGCATTATGTGTATGTGATAAGAAGTTTTAGGTAGGAGCTCCGTTCTACGAATTAAATGTTAGCATAGCTTATTCAGAGTTTACCAATTAGTAATGTTATGAGTCGGATTCCATGCAGTTTCCATCACACGTAGTGCCACAATAAAAATAAATCAGATAAAAAAAAATTTTTCTTCTTCGGCATGATGTAAAAATAAAAACCGTCTAAGATTCAGTGCGGGCTTCGAATACAGACTACAGCATCCAATGAAGAAATGAATGTTACCACATCTTCTCATCTAAAAGATAGTTGTGACTAGTTTTAGTCATAACAACACTGACTTATCCATAACATTAAGAATACCTGTCAGTATCGATATCCTATGGAATAAAACCTAAATAAAACACCTGTATTTACCATAGAGCAACTCCGGTCTGCCGGTGGCCTGTGTTGCTCTATGACTCTATGGTATTTATATATCGTTGCATTTTTCCACGAGAGCATGTGGCATGCCATGTTGACATCGATGTTACACCATGTCGGAGTTATATCATAAAGTTCCCATGATCACTATTATGAACAACTGCGATTCTCATGTAGGTAATGAAGATATCATTTATTGTCATGTTTTGCTTCACCGTGAGACGATATTTTAAATTAACACCTTTTTACGAGAAGATAGTGGCTTCACGAACTAAACTAAATTTAAGTTCAGTGCATTTTTAACCGAATTCAAAAAAGGAGGAGGTTATCAATTCGTCTGTATTTTTTTTATTATTCTTATATTTCTAGTATGTGCGTGACAAATGGACGAATAACTCAATATCACGCCAACCGATTTCGATGATTTTTTTTATGTGAAAGGATATACTTTCAGTTTGGTCCCATAGAAATTTTATCAAAATCGGTTTAGTAGTTTGGTTTTTAAACCAAAATTATGGGTAAAATTCAAGTAAACGAAATTGCGTCGTTTGCTTGCTAGTCTTTTTCCAACTATGTTGGGCTCAGCGTCCAGTCTGACCGGAAGAAACTGGATACCAGTACTTTTCGCAACTAAAAAGTGCAAAATAAAATCTTGATACCGAAAAAAAAAACAGTAGACTTCCAAAAAAACACTACAAAGTGAAAACTAATTTCGGAAGTGGGTGGCAAAAACAAAAAAACTGAAACAAAAACCAAAGACACCGAATTCCGAAATTAGTTATTTTTTATTTTGTAGTGTATTTTTGGAAGTCTATTGTTTTTTTTTATTTTAAGTTTAGTCCTTGTCAAATTAAGATACTCCCCTATCTTAATTTGACAAGGACTAAACTAATTTAATGACACGGAAATAAAAATAAAAAAAATAAATAAAATTAGTTTAGACTTTTTACCAAAAAAAAAAACAATCAACTAAACAGTTTAAAGGCGATTAAAAACATGGCTATGTACTAAAAAAAAGTCAATTTGTGTCAGGTACTGAATAATTTTAAAGGAATAAAATAAAATTTATTTTCTGTTATTTTCATAATTAAATAAAAAAAAAAATATGCATTGAACTTAAATTTAGTACAAATGTAATTTTACCAATTTATTGTTGGATTTATTTTTATTTATTACCCTTCGGGGATCACCAGATCGACCCCATAATGAACAAACTGGGGTTTAAATTATTGTTCGTATGTTTTCTCATGTACCGTGGGTGTGTTTACAAACATTTAAACTCACATACACAAACAGACGGACCCGGAACAACTACTTGTAGGTCATATACAAATATTTGTTCTGTCCGGGAATCGAACCCTCGACACGTAGCGCAGCAGTCGAACGCTCACCCCCTGCGCCAACCGTGTCGTCTAAAATTCTAAATGATTAAGAAATTAATAGTTGTTTTCTTCGATTTCCAGGGCGAGCAATGACAGGATGGAGATGAAGCAGAGTTGAATACAGTATTCCTATCGACAACATGTTATGAGCATGGAGTCACCAGTGAGAATATGTTTAGGTGAGGCACAACCTTTTTTTTTTTCGTGGGTGGGAAATCATCAAATGACCTCTCCCGCTCTAGGCGGAGCGGAAGGGCATGTCAGACTTCTACTGACTAAAACTCACCCATGTTCCTTCACCTACCTATATGCCCCAGGGACCCCGGTGTCTCTTTCGAACTACCCACGGCCCTGGGGCACAACCTTCGTTATTAAAACAATCATAATTTCAATAAAAATAATTTATTCACAATCATTCACATTATAATGTAGCGTGGAGAGCTGAATAATGGACACAATCGATAACAATAATTGCAGTAATAAGAAAACAAAACAGCGGAGTAATTGCCTAATACACTATCTGTAGCAATGGGTTTCATTTTGATATTTCAACAATATTTCTCGCATTATTTATTGTAGTGGTGGCCCAGTGGTACCTGCCACGACTTGCAAGTTGTAGGTCTTAGGTTCGAACCCCGTCAGGCGCTTTACTTTGTGTAAATTATTTCATCGCTACTGCTCTCAAAACGGTGAAGGAAAACATCGTGAGGAAACCGGCATGTCCTAGAACCAAAACTTCGAAGACATGTGATATCTACCAACCCGCACAAGGCTCGCGTGGTGGATTACGGCCCACTCCCTCTCTCAGAGAGGAGGCCTGTGTCCCAGCAGTGGGAACATTATAGGCTGATTATGTATGTTTATATTATGTTATTTATGTGGTTGAGCAGACAATTTGTTATTTATATGTATCGACCTCGTGGGAATTTCGGGATAAAAAGTAATTCCTGGCTATAAACTACCTGTCAGTCAAATTTCATCCAAATCCGTTCAGTAAATTTTACGTGAAAGAGTAACAAACATCCAATTTATGATATTAGTAGGATAGTTTAACAATATCCATCAAAATATTTCATATCGAGAATGGTATTGTGTTATGCAATTGTTTTTTACATTTTCTGACACAGAAGTTATGACACATGATATTTAAAGAATGAGTGTTTTAACATATCCATTATAATTTCAGGTGCAGCATTAGTAGTAAACTTACTACTGTTGAGCGGCACAGCAGTTAGCGGCAACGCTATACCCGACACGACATCTACTACTGTCAAAGATGAGAGGGCGCCACGGTACGGCCGCGAAAATGGCGCCTGGCTCGCCAGGAACAAACCCAAGACTCCAGACGTCGCCCTCAACGAACTAAAACCCAAAGACTCAACCTCTGAAGAGCACACAGAAAAAAATGCTAAGTACAAGGACAGAGGAAGGACGGAAAGGGGACGAGTCCGATTCAACTCACAAATAAAATCGACCACAGAAAGCTTACGAAGGGTTAGATCAACTGAAAAACCGACACTAGTAATAGTTACTCCTACAGCAGAAGTAAAAAAGCCTGCGGAAATAGTTGATAGCATGCGGAATTATAAGAAAACCAAAATGCCAGCATTTACCAGCAGCACTACTCCAGTTACTGTGAAAAAAGAAGTACATAGTGAAGAAGCATTTGAGGACGAAGAAGATGAAGAAGAAAAAGAATCCTTTGAAAAATTCACTTCAGGAAAATTTGATACTAATTTCTTTACAATACCTAGCTTTAACTATGGAGATGACTTCACCCACGACTCGGATAACGAGAGTTCTGATAACAAAGTTAAAAACGAGTACAGCAGTCCATCTTACGGAGGTTTTTCCAGTTTCTTCCCTCGTGAAGCATCCTACGGCTACAAAGATACTACCCACGACATTTTTAAATCTGAAAGCTTCTTCGATTTCGACAGCGACCTAACGACGCCGAAAAACGATTACTTCGACCAGAAATTTCAAAAGATCTCTACTAGTATTATTAAGAATTTAGACACTATAAAAGCTAAAGCTACTCCTTCTAATGCAACTAACGTCCACATTATCAAAGAAAATATAGGCATGGAGAAAATGAATAATAATACTCCTACTAACCATTCAACAGTATTTATTAAAAATACCAAAGAAATTCGTCTCTTAGACAACGATGGTGCTAATAGTAACAAAGAGTTATCTGATGTACAAGGTACAAGTATATATTATGAAATGTCTGTATTGTCTACCGAGACTTATGCTATCACTCATGACGATGATTGTGACAATGAGTCATTACCTTTGCCTACGCAGAGCACGTCAGCAGAGGAAGAATTGGCGTCAGTAAATGCTTCTAAGGAATCGATACCAGTGGCAACAAGGCCGGCACTGCCTGATCCAAGCCCTGAGAGTATATCTATATCGCCTACGAGTTACTTACCTCTATCCAGTGTACTGACTGTACTTGATTCAGTTAATTCTATCCCTGTTTCCACACAAAATTCCATATCGTCTACAGAAAGAGTAACGAAAAAGTATTCTAGTACCTTTAACAGAAACCGAAGTTATTCCAAACGTCTCAATATCAACAATAACAAAGACTCACCAAATAGCGTGACACTAAAACCTGAACATGTTTCATCAAGTCCACACCCAAGACTTCAGACCCGTAAATTCTATCATACAACTCCAAAAAATAAACGTATTTGGATGGTGCCTAGAAACATCACAAAGATACACCACCGACCTACACATCCTACAACGATATACTCTGAGCACTTTAGTATAAAAGAAAAGACAACAGCTTTGCCACGTCAACCGAGCCGGACAATCCTAACGACAGTTTCTTCGGAAATTGATCCTGTTCTGCAAAGCGACATTAGTGGTCCGAAAAAGGTGGTACATTCTCAGGCGATATCTGACAATACTGTGCCGAGTTTGTGGAAGCGAGGGTCGACGAGGTTCGCGACGTCAACGGCTACGTCGACAGAGGTGGAGACGGAGAGTGAGTGGCAGATACCTCCGACATCGACGGCGTGGGCACTGGCCAGTCTACGGAGCCCGCCACCTTCGCCCAGCGCAGTGAACAAAACCGCGTCGGCGCCAAAGAACGTCGACGAAAATGAGTTGCAGAAAGTCGGGGAAGTTTTAGGTGAGTAAACGTGAGCCACAATGAAACCGTATTGTTTACGTTATTTCACAATACAGTCGATCGATTCTGTATAAATCTCACTGTGAAAAGTTAGGTGAGGTGAGCTAGAGTGAGCTGTCTATACTTTATAGTGTTAATCCCTAGCATTAGTTGGAAATTGAATGAAAGCTCACTCCATGCTCACTTTACCTAAGTTTTCGCGGTGAGATAGTTACAGAATCGCACTGCAGTTTCAAACTTATAGAAAATAAATTCACGTCAATAATTTAACAATATTAATTAAAACCTTGCTTAACACATTTTTTTTTATGTTTTAAACTAGTGCTTAACCGCGATCCCGCCTGATGGTAAGCAGTGATGCAATCATTTGGTGGTAAACCGCACTAGTTGATCACAACACATCCAATTATTGAAACGTAACGGCTACCTTAAAAAATATTAATGTATTGTTTCATAAAATAATAACGTTTCGTACATTACAGACATGAAAAAAACAACCACTGCAACCACAACCTCAACGACGGCCAGCCCGATAAGCAACGATATCATTCCAACGAAGATCACAGAAGTGGTTCAGAACAAATTGCCTTGGCAGCCAATGTTTGCTCCAACTTCACCAAGCTCCGAATTGCAAACTGTAGCGGCAACGGAGAGTAAACCGGACGTAAGACTACCCGCCGAGAGCAATATTTCTGTTCAGAACAGTGCAAGACCAACTGCCACTGTCAAGTCAAATTCCATTGAAAATCAAACAGAACAATCTTGGGTATCCGTTACAGAAGTAGAGGAATCAACGGAACTCGTTAATGATACAGACAAAAAGACAATTCCACCAGTTGATGCAACAAGGTCAACCGGTTTTGAATCAATTACGAAACTACCAGCAGACATCACTACGCCACAAGATGAATCGGTCGCCAGTTCTGACGTCAATCAGACTGTAACCGAGGAGAAGCCCAACACCACTACTGATTATGAAATAACCACTATTCGTTTCTCTTATGTACCAACTGAGGATGTAGAAACCGAGACACCGCCTATTGACAGCACTACACCTAGCATGTGGCATCCAGTTTTTCCAACGAGGACAAGAATCACAACTCTAAAAGATAGCCCTATAACTACCTATAGACCAAAATATATGACGACGGAAACTATAGATGAAACTACGACTATCATCACGGAATCGACGTCTCCTATAGAAGTATCTTCTCAGATTCTAGAAACTACTACAGAAGACGTAGCTGAAACCACAGAAATACCCACTACTGAAACTCCGACTGAACCTCCAACAACAACAGAGCTGCCTACTCAGCCGCCGACTCAGGAGATTACAACCGAGTTGACTACAGTAGAAAACACAACCCCACAACCCACTACTGAAATTCCAACAGTAGAGACTACCCAGGCAACAACTACAGAGGTACCATTAACCACATCATCATCCAATGAAACCGAAGATACAACCACCATTGTAGTTGAAGTTGTCACTGAGATTAACACAGAAAGGGAACAGATAATTATTTCAACCACAGAAGTAGACCCTAAAACTACAGAAACATCAAGCGAATCACAAGAAACTGACTGTACAGAAGAAAATAGTCAAAGCAACGAAGTTATTACTCAAGAAACGTTCAGACCTACTACCACAGAAGCTGTAACCACTGAAGCGGAAACTATAAAACCTACAACTGTAGTAGTAACTAAGAAAATGGAAGAGGAAGTAACTTATGCACCACCTACTACTACTATTCGCGATGAAATAACTACGCAGAAAAACGCGAAGATTCACGATACGACGGTGGTTGAGACGACAACTGACACAGAACATACTACAAAAGCCGTCAGTGAAATTGAAGATCTGACAAGTTATGCGGGAGATATGACTACGGAGGCGTCCTCGAGGGTGCTGGGAGACGAAGACAATAGCTCAGGAGCGGCGGTCGCGATCGCTGTGAGCACCATCGGTGTTATTGCTCTGATACTGCTCATTGGACTGCTGGTAAGTCAAATTTTTATACTATTCGAACAGGAATGTAAAGATAACAAACGTGACACAAGTTCTAAACAAAATTTAAAACGAAATAGATCCACAAATATTCCTATCGAATACCTATAAGTTTAGAACAAAGACACATAGACATGTATAATATATGATGTAATACCTAGATTGGAGTAATTTCTACGAAAAAAAAATCAGATGACCCACTTACATTTTTTACATTACAACATTTTTTACATTACACATTTTCCATTCTCAAAAACATAATGTAATGAAAAAGATGACCATAAACCAAAATAAATGTATTAAAAAATCACTAGACGCAATAATGTATTCTCATCTTCTCCAAATCTTATAGTTATCTTCTCCAAAGCCTCGTTCGTCTTATTCTCGGTCCCCGTGGTCTTCAACTGGTGAATATTCGTACAACATATCCAAAGTAATGAGCATAATATCTATTGGTTTACCTCACGATAAATTACGTTCACTACTTTGGAGAACGTTGTAGATTTGATCTCACGAAGAAGCTGGCTCGTGTCTGGAATGATACACAATATTGATTTGAAAGTGTTTCTTAAGGAGCAGCCGATCGATTCTGTGAAGTGAGCTTAGAGTGAGCTGCCGTAGCATTAGTTGGAATGACAGCTCACTCCACGTTCACTTCCTGTAAGTCTTCACGGTGAGATGGTTACAGAATCGCACTTTGGTGGCTTAGTGGTAAGGTCAAGGCTTAGAAAGGCCATAGACAGTTTTGGCGTGATAAAAAAAATTGGTGGTCTGTAAAATCGGTTTACGGTCGAAAGTTTTACGTGATAACGTTATAAGAAAACATTGATGAATAGGTTGTGTGCTGCCGCTGTCTCTCTTCTACTCGGACGCATCGAACGATGGAGTGGGAGAGAGACAGCTCTCTATTGCTTGTTCCGCGCTCTCGCTTGCACGATCAGCTCAGGTAGAACACGACAATGAGTCATGGTTTTTCGTGATTGCAGGCGGCGTTCATCGATTTATAAGACCTTATCACGTCAAACAATAGCGACTGAAAATACGTCAAGTTACGTCAGGCATTGACTAATTTGACAGGACTAAACTAATATTTATTGTCTGTCCTTTTCTTAACGAAATAGAAAAAGATGCATTTGCACAGCTTCATTTTAGTTTAGTTTGTGAACAAGGGAGTCGGCGCCATTATGAACCAGTTATAATGATTATGAACCTGCCTCTGTCATGTCTGCTGTCCACAAGCCTTCCCCAACCACCGCCATTTCGACTAGGTTTGTGCTTCTAATTGATTAATCAAATAAACATTCTATCGAGTAGCTATGAATCACGCTAGATATCCTAACTCATCTGCCTAACCTTTTCCCCACTATGTTGGGGTCGGCTTCCAGTTTAACCGGATTCAGCTGAATACCAGTATTTTACATGGAGCGACTGGTTGTCTGGCCTCCACAGCCCAGTTACTGGGTAATACTACCCCTTGGTAAGACTGGTGGTCAGACTTTCGGTCTTCTGAAGAACCGTAATAACTGTCAAAGATTTACGAATGACAATTGCTAAATATCCTAACTACATCTATTAATTC
>VKGM01011863.1:7050-19301 GCA_007844875.1 Busseola fusca | reverse complement strand
TAATATAAACATGCAACTTGTGTGTTACAGCCCTTATCTAACACCTATTCCATACAACAATACAATTCGTGTTCCAGACACAATAACATATGTTTTAATTGATATGCATTTTAACTGATTTAATTAAGATACCCTCGACATGTAGGTATCGATTTATTTTAGAATACAACAGTTTTAAGGCAGCTTTCAACTCGACCCATTTTTATTAAAAAGTAGATTTTATGCATCTACGATTCCGAGTATTATATTTCTTACTCATGGGTACTAAAGTACTTATTTGTTACGAATACAAAAACTTGACTGCCAAAGACTACCGTCCAGCGGGACTTATAATCACCAATAATAACACCGACGATCACGCACCGAACGTTATCGAAAACGCTGCTGCGCCCGCGCCTGCTAAATGTAACAAGGGAATTTCAACCATCGCTCTATATGCCAGAGTTTTGTTTAGCGATCCGTCGTGTTGGGGTTGGTGTAGGAGAAGCCTCTGAAAGGCTCCTGGTCCATGGAGCGCAGGACGTGGGGCTCCACTGCGGTGAGGCGGGGCCGCTCGCCGGTGAACGCTTTGTCGAAATATTGCGTGTCCATCGGATGTCTCTGCCAAAAAGTAATAATGAATAAATGGATTGACTGTTTACTTTATTTAATTGTTTAAGATGTTTACCTACTGGTAGCAACAATCAAGGATGGACTTCCAAAATGAGAAAGATCATTTATTTTACTCATTTTTTTTTAACTTTTTAGTGTGTTATGTTTTTAAATCGTCTCTTCAAGCCATTTATTTTGATTGTACTTAGTATCAAAAGGGCATCGTTATGGCATTAATTTGTTTAAAGACAATTCTTATGTACGTCTCAAATCGGCCATTTTGATTTTATAAAAACGAAACATAGCCCATACTTAAACATCGTGCGACCCAGATGAGTTACCTATTAGTACGTCATGTAGGTATTAAAATCCATCCAGCCGTTAGGATGCTCCGTGGGTGTAAAGAATCCCACATAAAATATACGCATGAAAAATAAAACCCTGTCTAAAAAATCAGAAAATCATAGGTCATCTTGCTCATTCTTTCTTTAAAAGGACTTTGGTTGACTGAAAAACAGTGCTCAATAATTCAGAGGTTTTCATATTAGCAGTAATGTCGCACTTACCACCCGTGGTCTGAAGGGTGTCTCCAGGTCGCGCCTCTCGAGCCGGTCCCAGCTGATTGCGTGGAAGAAGTCCTGCTCCCTGATGTCGCCGTGCATGCACTCGGTGCCGCCCAGTCTGGTCCGCGCGTCCTTGTCCAATAGCTACAACATCAAACATAATACATTGACAAAAATGACGTCATTGGAGAATTGGTAAAGGTTGAAAATCCTATTGCACTGCACGTACGAGAGAGCTTGTATGTTGTCTACCTTCGTATTTACCTATTGAGTCTAGAACAGGCAAAATTTTCTTAAGAAAAGCCTTCTCCTCCCAAGCGTTTGGTACAAGATATTTTTTCCAAAGGACTGTTTCTCCAATCTATTTCAAAAGCGTCACTAAAATCAATTCAGCTATGCCTTCTAGTTTTTTTCTTTATTCCCCTTTCTCTTAAAGATATCCAGGCTTTAAACCAACATACCCTGGTCAATATGGTAAGCGCCTCCTGTGAGAGGAAACGCGGGTAGGAGGGCATCTCGTTGCAAATGGACCAGAACAGCTCATCCTCGTCGCAGCCGCTGAACGGACTCTGACCAATCAGCATCTCGTACAACAACACACCGAAAGACCACCAATCCACTGTCTGGTTGTATTTCAAGCCTTTTATTATCTGGAAAAAAGAAACAAATTATTTGAATCCTTTCAAAACAGTCAACAGATGAAGGGAAGACGCGATCGTTCATATTTCTCGTAGGCCTAAACCTAAATTACCTAATAAGATGTCGCTGGTTAAGGTATGTCGCGTGACCTCCGCAACGAGTTGCGTTGTAGAGGACAGAACGAGACGCTAATCTGTTGTTGTTGTTGTAGTTCAGACAGACATTTGGCTGCTAATCACAAGTCATCGGAAGTCATGTCATATCATAACTATGCGGCACGGCGAGACTGATAAGTTTTTCATATACGTCTTATTTAGTAAACAATAACGATACGAACATACACATTTCATTACCTACATGAACGTCTAAAACACAGCTTCGAATCAACAACACATTTTTTTTTTTTAATGAATTCTCTTGTTCGTACAGTTCTTCCAAACGTTGACTGGTACATACCGCTGTCTGTGATAAGACCGCCATTAACCTACCGAATATCCCAAATACCAGTAGTTGCTGTGGGTCCCACAACTTATAGAGTCAGCAATACAAAATTTTATTTATTTGAAATTGGCGTTATTTCAAGTTAAACAAATATCAACTTGATATTAATGATAACTAAGTTGATTCCAGAGTGACTAGCACTACTGAAAAGTAGGTAATACAACTTTTTGAAGTTTTTTTATACAAATGTTTAAACTGGACTTTTTTGTGTAGAAATTAAATCCATAAACTCACATTTGTTTGCGTTTTTGGTGAATAGGTATGATGCAATATTATTTTAGGTATCTCAGTTTCCCAAATAATGACTAGTGAAAATTGTAGTAGTTAACCTACCTAGCTATTTTCTTAACTTTTCCCCAGAAGTCTGAACGTCTATCAGCCCTTTCACAGTTATTCTAACACGTTGCTGTTGGGTTGCAGCAACCGAACAGGTTGCTGCTGTCAAAGGTTAAATAACTGTGAACGGACAGGATGACACCAGATATAACAAAGATGTGGCGTGATATGTCGAGGAGCGAGAGAGAAAAGGCGTCAACCTTTGATCGTTCGTCCACAAGATTATAAGACCATTAAAGCGACTGCCAAGTTGCCAACCACGGGATTGGCAGATGTATGGATGATTCAATAACCATTAATTAATGTTAGATCTATAGAGACAGATCTGTTTCATTAAAGAGAGATTTACTCCTGAAGTGATGATGTAGGTACATAGATGGGTAGGTACGTATTTAAAACAAATCTACGGATATTATTACTAACAATAAAGCTGAAGAGGTTGTTTGTTTGAATGCGCTAATCTCTGGAATTACCAGTCCGATTTGAAAATTGTTTTTGTATTTGTTAGCTCAATTCTTGAGCAGCGCTTAAAGTCTGAAAGAACTTTATGCTAAAACGAAGATAAGCGCGGACAGGCGATGTGATGCGACGGGGTAGGTCGGAGGAGCAAGAAATTTCACGTAGACTAAGTCGCGGACAGAAACTAGTATGTTTGTATAAGTAGATTTAAATTACCTATCGCTATGGCCATATGCATGTCTTAGAACAAAATAATCAACGATAATTTTATGACATCTACCAAATCGCGCTGGGCTCACATGGTGCATTATGGTCTACCCTCTTTCATAGACAGGTTTGTGTCCCAGCAGTAGGAACTTTATAGGCTGATTATGTAGCTAGGTAGGTATACAGCTTTCTATATAAATCAGTGGAAGAACTTCTAAATACCTACTTATCCTAACATGAATCTATCCCATGTTACAGGAAAAAAAAACAAAACACTACATTTCTAAGTAGGTACGTGTTATGTACTGACCTCCGGTGCCATATAGTCTGGTGTCCCGCAGAAAGTGTCTGCCGTCTTGTCCAAGTATATCTGTAGCTTGCACATGCCGAAGTCGGCGATGCGGACATGACCTTCGAAGTCTAGAAGGATGTTGTCCAGTTTTAAGTCCCTAGAAAGGTAATACAGGTAATTATTAGGTTTTGGTTCAGCAAGACACGTTGCACCTGTAGGTAGTCCGTATAAATGATAATTTAGAGGATCATTCCTCTAAACAGGACAGGGTGTAAAGTTCACTCATCCTCCATATAAAAGGGACGATCCTCCGACCAGACGGGTTTTGTGTCTGGCGGGCACTTGCCCAACGGTTGATATTGGGAAGTTGTATGTGCGCTAATTGCGCGGTAAACTCTGCTTGCGAGATGCAGGATTTGCGTGACGTTAGTATGACGTGTTGTTCGCATGTGACGTTTTAGATACCGCTACAATAACACGGTCTGGAACGTCGAGATTAGGGATCAATTATTGTTTAATTTTGAAATGAAAGACCGTGACAAAATATTAATTACCATCGTTTTGCAAACTTGCAAATTGGTGCGTATTATTAGCTCAAATGTTAAATCTTGTAGGAAGTTACATCGCATCATTCATAATGAATGATGCGATTGGGCTTTCAGCATCTTAATATTTTCATAAGATTGTATCTAAAAGCCCAAGTATCTAGGAGCATCAGTTACCTCGATCCTTACCTCATCTACATAACCAAAGTGTAGACTGAAATTAATAAATTACCTGTAAACAATGCCTCTCTTGTGCAAGAATTTGAGTCCTGATACAATTTCCGCAGCGTAGAACCGCGCTCGTGCCTCCGGGAATCGCCCACTTTGCTGAATGTGGAACATCAAGTCACCGCCATTCAGATACTCCATCACGAAAAACAGGTGAGACTAAAAAGGATACAAATCATACTTGAAATAACATACGAACTAATGATCTTCGGAAGCCGTCCGCCACATAAACCACCTACATACATGGTCTTTCGCGCGCCGCTTCAATTAACTATTCTAATCACATCGCATTTGGTTAGGAATCGCCCAAAGCTACGCTTTACTAAACTGACTATCGTCCAGCCCGAATCTTTGTATGCCAAAGCCGATCCTACGTATTACCCACTCATAATCACTGTGCGTACTTATCATTAGATTCCACCGAAAATTGTAACTGCTCTCATAAAGCTATTAGAGAACCATGTCTCCACTATCTCTAATAGCTTTTGGAGAGCAACGCGCCAATTTTCACTATAAATACTATCCTCTATTTAGTTTAATGACGATTTGTGTTCATATTTATCACAATTTATTCGATGTAAATAATATAAACTCGTAATCATTAATGCATTCCTAAAAAAATAGATAGATTGTAGCGATTTGAAATGTCATCATGAACCGTAAAATATTATATTAAATGTTGAGGTTACTTACATCTGTCTGGAAAGTAGCGAATAAATGGCAAAGGTAGGGGTGGTTTGTGCCAAGAGCGAGAACTTTCCTCTCGATCAAAGTGCACTCCACGTCGTCGTCTTCCAAAACCACGTCTTTTTTCAAACATTTCACGGCGTAGTAGTATTCTGTGTCACGAAGTTCAGCCAATAATACCTGGAAAAGTAAAGAATCAATTGTAGTGAAATATAACTTTCGGACGGCCAATAAAACAAATTTGGTCCCTCGGAAAACCCTAACCCTAGGCTCAGTTTCTCAATTTGACTTGAACGTATGGATAACCATACGTTACCACGTTACGGTACGGTACGTTATCCACTGAACGTTCTCAACACCTAATACTTATATTATTAATTTAAACTTTGAATACAGTGTTCATCGCCCTATACTTCTCCAGTTCAGTGCGTAGGCACGCATAAATAGACGTTAGTGCAGAGACAAACAGATACTGATACCGGTTCTATTTAAAGAGACGCAAATCGTTAGCGTTTGCCACAAAAACGAACTATGTGAAAGATTTGTCTTTGAAAAGTCATGCAGATCTTTCAACTTGCTTGTTATTATATAATAACAAGGCGTAGCGTCTCACATGGAGAGGTATCCCTAATTTTATTAGTGTTATGCAAATCTCTAACTGACAAAAACAAAGTAAAATTATGTGCTGATATATGCCGCAGGAAGCGAAAGTGACACCCGCACGACAGAAGTTTTCATTTTATAATTCATATATATCATGCTTTCTCCGTATTCTTGGCCCATTCTCAAAGGCAATTGGGCCAAGCTCTGCAAAACCAGGAAGACGTTGCGTTCTGGCTCACGTAACGCGCGGATCAGTCTTGCTAATAAACGTGTATTTGGTATAGCCATAAATCATTTTAACGCTACACATTTGCTCATTTATTTTGAGGATAATCTTATCCAAAATTAAGTGCTCCAGGTTCATACAGGTATGTGAGCCAAATGGTATCTATCTTTATGAAGAACTGTATGAATAATAGCTAGGTACCTACTGACACCAGAGCTAAAGGAATCGATGAAAACACGTTCACGTGACGCATTTGTTAAGAAAATAAAAATACGCTGTAGAAAAATAGCGCGCCTCTACATGCGTTGAACGATTCGTGTTGTTTTGGCTATAACACATATCATTCTATAGCCAGATAATAATTGTAGATGGTAGATTATTAAGCCACGATAGACAATGGTTAATAGGCGACATTACGTCGAGCGGAGGGAGGACGATGACACGTGCTCGCTGGCGTTGGAAAGGTGGCCAGTGATGTAGGCACCCGAAATAGAGCGAATAAATCTAATGTTTCAGTACAATAGTACGGCAGGTAAACTGCGGCGAACCGCTGTGCTGCAGGTGGCAAGCTGCCATCACAGATCATCACTGAGGTTATGGTCAGCGCCGCATTTAAAAAAAATTATAAATAGATCATCAGAATCAGATATATGACAAAGACAAATAATATTTTCCTAAAATTACCACATCTATCTATTTCTGTCTACATATTTTGTTTCCGAGACAGTGCTTTCCCAGAATTTGTGAAACAATTATGTTGTTATTGCTATCTTAAAATTATTCCACCCAAATGAGTACTCCCAAATCATTCATAATGTCATGCCGAATAAACTAAAAGTGAACCTAATTCTGACGGGTATTGTTGTCTTGTTGTTCTAATTTTCCTGTCACAATATTTTCTTTCAAAGAGATTCTGGGAAACAGGGCGATTATTTAAATAATTTATTGCACAAGTCACTGAGGAGACCTGTTCATCTGTCCTGATTTCTATTTTCACGCTACTCTGGCTGCATGACAGCCTGAAAAGTCAAAGCACTATAATATCTGAGTCAGGTAATAGTTACAAGTGGGTTTAGAGAAATGGGTCTTCCGAGTTTGTATAAACTTTTTCTGTAAATATTTAGCCGATAGTGTCCCACTACTGGTAAAATGCCATTCCCAAAATCTACTTATTTTTTCTCTGAACCACCTCGAACTGACTTTTCGAAATCTTTTAACGTTTGAAATCCAAGTCGGGCTTGAAACTTCTATCCATTCAATCTAAGTTTTATTCGGATTGTAGATCTTTTGATACAGGTATCTCACAATTTTATTTATACTTCAAGGTTTAAAAATATTTTAAGCTCAAAACTGAAACAATTTGTTGCACAATATTGGTAGATAATTTTATCCCCAGTTGAAAGGAAAGGGCGTCTGGCGATGTACGAGTAAACTTTATAGCTGGTAACTGACAGCTATATGGGAGCTTTGATTTTATGTCCCCTTTATTTATTGTGCGAACACTGAAGTTTAAAATAAGGGATAAGTCTGGCGTTTAAACCTCAGGTATCCTCTTTCACCAAAGCTTTGGTACATAAAAAACCTTTGAATCTTAAAAGGAAGCCTCCTAATTTAAAATTGTAAGTTATACCTACTAATAATTATGCATTTGCGTAGTCATAAAACTTATTTATGGATCATTAACTGCAAGTCATTTAAAATTTAGGTCATACAAAGTTGCATTTAATATTTCTAACAGACTCATATGGTCCAGAACTTTACGAGTTCATCAACCTTTACGCGCAAAATAAAAATATTATTTGACATTTCCTCAGTCTTTGATCTTCTGTGCGTCACTCTTAACTGGCTCGCCGCTGCGTCTCGAATGCGAGAAATTAATACCTAGCATTATATCGTCACTTGTCAAAATCAACTAGACACCTAATATATTAGATGGCTCCACTAGGTTTGTTGGTACGTATACGTAATCTACCCTGTCTACCTGTTGATGATCGGTCGAGTATATTGACGTCATCAATTATGATCGTGCATGTAATAGCTGATTGAGACTTAATAGAGACGTTACTCACACAGTTTCCTTTCTATTTTACATCATTATGTAATTACAGAGTTACGTACATCCAACTCAAGATATTCAAAATGTTATGATGTTCTCTGTTCAAATTGTCATGAGTTTACATGAACATGAAGTACTCTTTGGTGACCTAGTTCCATCTATTCTTGAATTCACAGGTAGTTAATTCTATTTTCACATGATTTCCTCACACTTTGACACAGTTTTAAAGTACAATAACTAAGGCTTTATGACACCAGAACATTATTTGTTGAGTTGCTGCATTCGTAGCAAACTAAGCTGTGAATAGACTAAAATAACAATCATATAAATTCTTACAGGATTTCATATTTCATACTAGCATAATTTGATGTTCATCCAAATAAGCCGTTGCTGGCCGAGGCACTGCGCTTACCTATAGGCGACAACCTACGGGATTTAGGAGCAAAGTCATGATTGTCAGTTCCCACAAATGATGGAAGAGGCAACAAGTAATTCTATAAATGTCGGTTAGAAAAAGAGTTTAACAAAGTAATCGGAAAAGTGAGAAAAAATATCTGCAATTGATAAATTGTGCCAATGTTAGGTATATATTATATAAGAATGATTATAACTGGATTAAAAATAAACTTTCCGTATTACGCAAATCCCAAAGAAAATATTATTCGTTTTTGCAATCCGGAAGAAGTGATTGAGTTAGAACACCAATTGATAACACTTCTCAGGGAATAAACTTTAAATTGAACAAATCATTTTAGATTTTAAACATTTTAACACTTTGCAAATTAATGGGCGTATTATTTCTGTGGTGTTGGAATGTGTCGAGTTTGTCATATCTTTGTATTATTAGACGTGTCTTTCAGCAACTAAATAAACTGTGTTCAGTGTTGTCCGTTGCAAATCATTATGTGTACACAACGGCTTAACTATGTATGCGAGAGCTGTTTTTTCTCTTGGCAAAATCCCTTGTTTCAGTTTTCGTTTATTTTGGGACGGAGAATACGTACACACCTTGGATTTTCACAAAATAAATTCATTTTTCTTGGTAGCATTTGGGAAGAATATTGTTTTATTATTTTCAAAGTGCAGACATGAACATTAGCTGTAATTTTTTTTTTATATGATAAATAATACATAAAGGTCTCACTGAATCAATCAGGCACGTTTGAAGAATCCTTTTAAAACTATCTGAAAGTAATGATCTCTTTGATTGTTGTGATATATTGATCCATTTTTAAACCTCGTGACTTCACGTCAGAAATCTGGCACTTGCCCCCTTTGAGCCAGATTCAGGTCAACGAGAAAACAGTGAGCATTACGAACAGACACAACGGACTGATATTAATGTCCTGGTGACGCGGAAGTTCAAGAAAGATCAATTGCTGAAAGATTTACGAAAACAAAGGTGTTATTGAACTTACTTTTCCAAAGCTTCCTTTGCCCAGCACCTTGATGAACTGGAAGTCTTCGACAGTGTATTTCCTAAAGCGAGGGATAGACCGCGCAGGAGGGGTGAACCGCCCAGTCTTCCTGAAGATGTCGTAAGCAGTCGATTGCTCTGAGGAAAAGTTTCGTCCAGAATTAGTTTAGAAGCATATATTTGATACGATAGAGACCAAAACTACTTTTTATATTTGCTGTTCATAAATTTGAACAAAAGAATTAGAAAGAGCCTCAAGCACTGGCTATTTTGGCACAGTTACGAAATCGAACGTTCCCGGTGTTAAAAGTGGACTGTGCCATGTGCTTGAGCTACAATAGTTTGTAGTGTCTAGAAAGTTTAATACCAAAAGTCATTTGGTAAAAAAATTCAGAGAAATGATGACGTCACAAAGCATTGTAAGAATTAATAGACACAAAAACAGGTTCTTTGTGATCGTTTAAAATTGTTGTGGGATGGCGTTACACATTTGTGTTGTAGATCCTTAAGGCCGATACACGCAATAATGACCCAAAAATACTGATTTATTTATATTTAGGTATACTTCATTATGAGGATTGTTGATAATGGGGGTGTTTAACATTTATACAGACCCACAATTTGGTCTGGGACCTGAGACTTTTACAAGAACCTCTTGTAAAAGTTCAAGTCTTCGTTTCTTTTTCATTCATGATCCCAACGCTTTAGAATTTGCACTAAAATGTGTTTTATTGCAAATTCTTCCTTTTTCATCCGTTATTTATTCCGGTTATCGACCGGATTCACTTCTTTGAACTTTTTCATCTGTATAAGCGTTTATAGTTCGTAGTGTTTTAAATGATTGGCACGATCACGTTGGCAATTACCACATCTGTGGCGATTGGCGATACACATCAGTAAACATCCTTTGCTGAAGCCATGAGGAACTAGTTGATCCTTATCGAGTGACACTTTCAAGTGCGACCACCGACACGCATGACTTATTTATTTTCTCATTAAATTAATAACCCGTTTGGCTGAAACTACAAAATACTCTCGACAGTTTTGCTCGTTAAAACTAAATTAATGCTTTCTGATTTTTTAGAAGTTGTTGAAAGTTGTTATTGTCAAATGCTATATCAAAATATACTTTTTTGTTTAAAAACCCTTCGTTCGGTTAGCTATATGGTGTCCAGCCTGCACTTTTCAGGAGCTAATGGATGCTACTGAAGGGGCCACAGGCTGTACTGCCTCTATTGAGATTGCCATCATCACGCTAAGAAGAAAAAATATTGCTGGATAACTCCAATTTGTCTTAATGTTTTATTCCACTCCTGTAGCAATCAATCTGCCTAGCCTTTTCCCAGGTATGTTGGGGCTGGCTTTCAGTGTAATTGGATGCAGTAGAATAGTATTTTATATCTAAAACCAAATTCCACGCCTTTATCAATCCTTTCAAAACACATCCTCATGTCATACAATATATGCTTTATACGTTTTTATCGTAAACGTGAGGTCGTTGGTTTACACAACATGATTCAAGTTCATGAATGTTTACGTTGCGTTATAGTAGTATGACATAATTGGTACAGCATGTGCGATATATTAATTCTCCTTCACCTCGGATGAGATCGTGAGCGTCGCTAAAAATATTTGCTCAGACGGCAATATCAAGGTCGCCACGGTTAATTCGGGGGGTGATCACGAGATCTCGGTGAGGAAAAGAGTCCAGCTTTCCACATTAAGTTTGTATTTACGATGAAAACGGGAAAAACTAGTGATTTTAAAGATTTGTTGATTGTTCTACCGCGTAATTGTTTTTTTTTATAATTTTATCAGTCGTAACAATGATGAATTCTATTAGTTAATCGGGGTCTTGAAGCAGGATTTCCAAATTAAGTACTTCTATAAGGTACTTCTGTAATTCTGTAAGGTACTTCTCATGTACGGGTAGTCAATGTTAGCAGACGTGATCACAGTTATAGTGAGTAGACCTAGGTAACAAGGATTAAAAAAGACTATTTGGTTATCAACAATTAGGGATTCAATTTAGCTAACATGTTTCAAGACTGTGTCAGAGAAGCTACAAAGGTCCATTGTATTCACCATAAAACGTGTGCCAGTTTCTTGTGGCTATTTTCAAATCAATATTATGGTAAAAAAATAACCTGCAGTGCGATTCTGTAACGATCTCACGGTGAAAACTTAGGTGAAGTGATCGTGGATTGAGCTGTCATTCCAACTAATGCTAGAGATTGACATTATTGACAGCTCACTCTAAGCTCACTTCACCTAACTCATCACAGTGAGATTTTTACAGAATCGATCGGCAGGAATCCGCGTGATCTGGGGCCTTATTCTGCTATTAAAATCGTTGACATTGATCTCATAATGGTTGATTTTGAAAATTATTGTATGTAGTAGATTACAAAACTTGTCAAAATCAACCGTTTTGTGATCAATGTCATTGTCATTGTGACACTATTGTAATAGCAGAATAAGGCCCCTGATCTTGTGATACCGCGCAACCGATACTTATACAACGATCAGAGATATTACGATGATGCTTGTTATGACATAAATCATAAATTACGTGCTAGCCGCGTTCCCTATAATTCAAGAGGCACGGAATCTGTTTACATTCTATTTCTATGTTAATCTCCTTTAATTTGTAATTCAAAGCACTCGTATATCGTAATCGTTATAATTATTTTATTTGGGATGGATGATGTCTTTGGGATCATATAATATTTGTTTTGAATAGCTGGATTGTTTTATTAAATAATAGCTTCAGTTTTTAACTTAGTCCGCGTGAAATTTTGGCTCCCGACCCAGCACGTCGCATCCCATCGCCTGCCCGTCCTACTACTTCATTTTCGCTTTGCGTTCTTTCTGACTTTTTACACGAGAATTGTATATATA
>VKGM01011861.1:3550-15577 GCA_007844875.1 Busseola fusca | reverse complement strand
CGCTTTTTTTTCATGTTTTTTCTTTTGTTACAAAAACTATTATTGGGACTCAATTCATTTTTTTTTTTTTTAATGGGGATACTTATTGTGACAGACGGGAAACTACGGAACCCTACACTGAGCGTGGACCGACACGCTCTTGGCCGGTTTTTTGTTTTTTTTTTTGCTTAGTGGGAAATCATCAAATGACCTCTCCCGCTCTGGGCGGAGCGGAAGGGCGTGTCAGACTTCTACTGATTAAAACCCACCCATGTTCCTTCACCTGCCTATGCGCCAGGGGCCTCGGTGTCTCGAACTACCCACGGCCCTAGGGCTGGCATCGATCCTTATGGATCCCACGCTTTGCTGACATCTCTTTGAGGCGCGTGTAGAACACGACGCGCCGTCGACCCGGGTCCGGTCCTTACCGGGCGAGTAATGGAAGCCCGCGCCTACGGTGGCCGGGAGTTCGCTGTTATCTCCCGACGACCAGGGCGTCTCCTGCGGCGGATAAGGGCGTGAGGGCGCTGCGACTGCCTCTCCCTCACGCGCCCCGCCTCCTCCTTTGCGAGCCTTACTGCTTCGCAAAAGGAGGTGACGGCCTGCCATGCACTCTCGCTCCGGACCATGACCTGGACCAGGGCCGAACGCGAGAGATCGCCGCTGCCTATCGCCGCCACGAGGACACGTCGATGTCCACCCAAGCGGGGCATGCTCCACCGTGTCTTCAGGGCAATTCACACAGTGATGACACCCTGGCGTTTCCTCCCGCCTTATCTGGAAGTAATGCATATCTTGTTGTGTAGCCGTGTGTACCTACATATTACTGCAGTGCGGGGCAGTTTTAAACCAAATCCATACTAATATTATAGCGAAAGTAACTCTGATTGCGGCTAGCCTTTTCAAGTCTTAGCGGCTGAACAGATTTCGATGGCCACTGCCAGCTGCCTATCTGACCATCACAACCCAGTTATTGGGTAACACGATACCCCTTGGTAGGACTGGTTGTCAGACTTTCAGGCTTCTAACTACCCGTAACGACTGTCATAGATCTACAAATGCGGACAGTCGGGACCAACGGCTTAACGTGCTTTCCGAGACACGGAGGGTTCTCGGTATGACGTAGATGGTCACCTATCCACAGACTAACCGCCGCCAACGTAGCTTAACCTGATCGATCGACCTGTGCGGCTGTTATTATTTAACCACGGTACGTTATTATCACTGTGACACTCAATATTGCGCCTCACCACAAAAGTAGACCAAGAATGATCCCCTTAGGAACTCCTTTAAAATTATGTAAAGTTTTGAGATCCTTTTTACAACATTAGGCAAATAAGTCACATTTTAACATAGAAGGAGAATCCGCGCGCGCCTCAAAGAGATGCAGTCAGCATAGTGTGGGGTCCATAAGGACCGATGCCTGCCCCAGGGCCGTGGAGCGTATCAAAGAGTAACCGGGGTCCCTGGGGCGCATAGGCAGGTGAAGGAACATGGGTGGGTTTTAGTCAGTAAAAGTCTGACACGCCCTTCCGCTCCGCCCAGAGCGGGAGAGGTCATTTGATGATTTCCCACCCACAAAAAAAAAACATAGTAGAAGAAGTGGAACCTCAACCATACCTAGGTAATAGGTAAACCGGGCTGGTGTCCGCAACTCCACGACGGTATGCCGTCTATTTATTAGCCTCCGACACAAAGTTCGTTTGAAAATGGAGGATAAGACAGTCAAGAGTTTAGTCTAGTTTTCTAAGCCGTCTACTCACGTAAGTTCAGTATTATGCTGTATATCAGTGGTAGCGAACAGCGCGACGGCGGGTAGTCTGAGATCACGGGTGTCAGTGAAAACCCTGACCGGAGCCAGGTTGGGTTGACAACTGTGGTTGATGAACCGCGCCGCACTGCCGTACTGGGCTGCGTCCACGCATAGTTGCGTTTTGTCAGAACATTGCTGAAATTGTCGAAACATTGCATTTATTTGACTGTTTGTGCTAATTACGGGTTAACTAAGATATGGAAACAATGAAGGGTTATTGATGAAAATTTACGCTGGAAATTTATCGTACCAAAAGTAGCATGCGCGGCTTGCTATTTCAGATTTTGGGCCTATTTTTATACAAATAATACATATGATTTCCTTACTTCGAGCAAGTCAGGCTTCACGTCCAGCGCGAACATGTACTGGTCCTGCAGGCGCGTGTCGGCGTGGTGCACGGGCAGCAGCTCCCCGCAGTAGAGCGCGACGAGCGCGCCGCGCGACACGGGCACACGCGCGCGCAGCCCCCAGCCGCGCGCGCCGCCGCACCGGAACACCTGCACGCGCACGCACACCGAGCCCGAGCGGGACACTTTGCTCACCACGCTGTTGCCGCAGAGATGCTGTAGTGAATACAAATTTGATGATTAGTTAATAGAACGACTCAATTTGGAAAATCGACTAATAAAGTTTTACACCATCCTTATTTAAAGTACTCCAAAGTATTTGTGTTTTAAATCCCGACGCCACTTAAGTTAAATATATTTAAAATAAAATACTCTTTATTATGTACACTATATAAATAACATAACTATATAATAAAGAAAATAAGTATTGTTACGGACGAGGGGTATTAAAATGCCGGTTAAGGGTTTCGAGGTTTATTCACAAAGGTGGTACAGTCGACAGTAAGCAATGATAAGTGGAACGTAGCTGATGTCTCACCGAAGTCTTCCCTTATGTCCACAAGTCCGTATCTTACACTCACAATAACACCACAGTAGTCGCTTGATGTAATCTTCGCAGTACTTGTCGCAGTAGACTTCTTCTTTGATCGCTTGTATCGCTCTCTTCAATAGCCAAATTCAGACTGACTCATCGGCGGCGGTCGCACCGCTTTATATACCCAATCAAACGAACATTCCAGAATAAGAACGTACTGGAATGTACTACTATGTACTACTACCTAGAAGTAATAATAATCACATACGATAACAATAGAATTCGCGGAACTCGCGGTTCAAGGTCAATGGGGATTCTAGAGATTTCGATGTCGACTCTTCATTGTCAAAATTAATGAAACCGGTACCGTTCGATAGGTCGTCCCAGGTATAGCATTGCGTTTTTATTTCATAATCCTAGAATGCCTAGGTCTCAGGTTATAGGACTTAAAAGATCATGCCCATACATGTCACGCAATATTGAACCTTATGTCATTGACATAAGGTGCATTCGTAACAATATGATCAATACCCTCGATTGCGCGGTGATTGTTGTACACCACCTGCAGGTAACAGTATACGTACCGGGTGCGCGTGCGCGTGCACCATGTGCTCCCACTGCGTGAGCAGGCGCGCGCGCGTCGTGTCGCGCACGTGCGCGTAGGCGTGTGCCCAGGGCGCGCACACCCACTGCTGGGCCCAGCGCGCTGCCTCCGCGTTGTACACCACCTCCAGCGAGGCTGACTTCACCCACAACCTGCGGACACAAAGTCATCACATACCTCTTAGACATTTGGTCTTGCAGCGTGCTCACAAACCTGAAGGGCTGCCCCAGATAGGTACTCGAACGTCACCAATGCTTGACTTGAAACGTTGCAAATCTGTTTTATCGAGTTTTTAACCAATAAGGTAATCCTTTTAATAATGCATGCGTGTCCCAAAGAAACAATCACTGATCAGTAAACATTGTTATATTTTTAAAACTGCCATATTTGATTGATTAATACGTTGTTGGAGTCAGGCGCTAGCCGAACTAATCAAAACACGGCGATAACACGGTGCAGCATTAGCAAATACTACGTTTAAATTTTATCACAATCGACCTTCTTTTATGCACGGTAAAGTAAAAGTGAGTTTATTTAAGGCGTTTTGCCAGTTTTTTTACTCGAGCGGTCTGTGGGTGTCATACACGAGCCGGCCTTACAGCGTCCTGCGTGTGCAATATAATAACGCCTTCAGGATGCTATTGCGGCTGCCGTGGCGTTGTAGTGCGTCGAGCTTGTTTGCGGAAGTTCGTACGGATGGCTTTCATGCCATTATGCGTAGGAAGGCAGCATCCTTACTACAACGTTTACGCAACAGTCGGAATGGCATCCTGAAGATGATTGTTGCAAGACTGGACTGTCTCGTTCAAAGGCACATGGTGGAGGTGGCTTTAGGTCTAGTACGATAAGAATATCAGAGTTCTCTACTAACACCACTAACATAGCAGATCAGCACGAATTGTTACTAAATTATTACTAACAAGCTATGGACAGTATATCGTATGATCTAATGTCTGAAATAAAACAATTTTTTTTTAAACGTACTAGTTCATTATGATTCTGTATATAAAGACTTTTTTATTGACAGACTCGTGAGGGCGACGGTCCAGTGGCAGAGTACAAGTACTGGCGCGAGCGCGATGCTGAGATATCGCTGTTGGTCGAGCAGCTCAAACAACCGATGGTGGTCAAGATACTGTCCCTACTCAAAAAAGCCAAGTCTCCCTTTCTCCAGGTAGCCATTGTTGTTTACAACAGTTTATACTCTGGTTTCGAACTCCCCAAGATGTGTTGAGCTACACGGTAGCTGAAGCATTTGTGCTGTCTGTTGGGACAGGATTACACGAGCTGTTGTCGGTACTGTCCTCAGGTGTCATTTATCCAAGTTTCAAGGAAAATATTATTTTGGCTTTAAAAGAAAGCTTCACTCCAGGTTTTTCGCAGATGTATTTAAGTAAGTACTGTCGGTAACAGCGATTAAAGAAACTTGTTAAAGTTACCCAAGTAATTATAGGTCTAGTAAATTCACAAGAATTTTCTGGATACGATAAGCATAGGTGAGAGCAGTGGTGGCCCAGTGGTAAAGGCCGCGAGTAACGAGGTGTAAGTCGTGGGTTAAAATCCTAACAAAAACTAACAAACCAAGTGACATCTACCAACCCGCACTGCTAGCGTGGTAGATTATAGCCCACTCCCTCTCCCAGAGAGGAGGTCAATGTCCCAGGTCCCAGCAGTGGAAACATTACAGGCGGCAACGGTTGGGATAGAAGTATGTCCAGCAGTAAATGTATTTCGCCTAAAAGATGATGATGTATTGTTACTATGTTTAAACAAACTTATCAATCAGCCTTTAATATTAAATTTGTATTTTGTTACAGAATTTCACACACTACAAAGAAAGGCTAGTGGAGCAATACAATATGGCGAATGATAATTTGAAGTTCCTCTCCACTTTGATGCGTTTCTTTACTGTAAGTGTTACGTTAAAGTTCTGTTCAACAAGTTATTTTTTTTTTTTAATTTCCTGTGGCGATCTTCCAGTCTGATTACATTTAAGTGTCTTCAAGGCTAGAGTGAATAGGCTAATAATAAACTAGTGCGCTTTACCTTCGACGATTGCATCACTGCTTACCATCAAGCGGGATCGCGGTCATGTACTAGTTTATAACATTAAAAAAAATTAAGAACAAGCTTTTGTCCGCATGTCGGTTGGCAATCATCCCATGAGATACGTTCTCATAAACAACTGGGATAAAAAATAAATGCGGTTTATATATCTTACAAACAACTTGATTCAAATTCGATAAAGAATATATACCGTTGCTAGGCAACGACTTGTTTACACCAAAAAGGCAGATCTTAACAACCTCTTCTAGATAGATGATTTTCATACAAAGAATGATTCTGCTTCCTACTAATGTAAAATGTTTAGATGTTAATGATTTGTATAGTGAACGGCTTAACCGATTTGAATGAAAAATGACACACATGTAAGCTGATTTCCTAATAGAATTGTTATTAAATTATAATGAAAATTAGAGGACACGAATTCTCACGAGTTTATGCTTACTGCTCCGCTCCTGAGTGCCATAGCGTGATGTTATATAGCCATCCTCAATAAATGGACTATCACGTGCAAAAAGAATTTTCGAAATCGGACTGATAGATTCAACTCAAATTCCCCAAAATGTGTTTTAAACTGGGATTTCATCCATATTTCTTTTCTTGTAGGGCTATCACGTAAAATTAATGTCGACTTTATAATGGTTTTTCGAAATAACAAGTTAATATGCATATTATTTGAGTGATACTAGTGAAATATGCTGCAATATGTATTGTAAGTAAATAGTTGACATTTAAAAGGCATGAATCATGTAAATAATAGGAGATTTGTAAAACGTGAGTTGTGATAACCCTAAATTGGTTTGTTTACCTGTATTCTTTATCGAATTTGGCTCAAGTATAGGCTCTTATAAACCGCACCGTAAGAAAACTGTTCTTCAACAAGCTTCCATAGTGATATACAGCGTGGCGCTTTTATGGCGACATTAATTTAACACCCGTATATGGTTTCTCGCTGTCGTTTTATGAACATATTTTAATATCATTAAACGTTATTATTTACAAAACCATGATTAGACCTGCTGTCTTGTATGGATCAGAATGTTGGACCCCAAAAGAGATCAATGATAGGCAATTGCATACAGCTGAGATGAGAATGCTAATAGGGACATGTGGTGTTACACGAATGGATAGAATAAGAAATGAGTACATAAGAGGAAGTCTGAAAGTGGCACCGGTAACTGAAAAGTTGTGTGGAAATCGGCTGTCATAGTATGTGTTACGGAGAAATAACGAAAATCTTGTGAGGAGAGTTTTATGCCCATATCTGGCGAAGACCAATCTCCAAAGCCTGGAGCACAGGCGTCGGGTAGCCAGCCTTTCGGTAATCTACAGGATGCATTTTGGTGAGTATGTGCGGGAATTACATGACTTAATTCCGCCATCACCGTTCCATCATCGGACGACCCGTTGCACGGCGAGTATCCACCCTTACGTTGTTGACACCGCTATGATCCGGACGAAACGTTTCGCCTCGTTTTTTATACCACGTACATCGAAGGATTGGAACAATTCACCTGCGGCGGTCTGACTATAATTTGAGTGTTTTCAAGGCTAGAGTGAATAGGCTCATAATAAACTAGTGCGCTTTACCATTAACGATTGCATCACTGCTTACCATCAGGCGGGATCGCAGTCAAGAACTAGTTTATAACATTAAAAAAAATGTCTAAGATTATGAATGTCAATGACTATAAGAAGAGTAGGGGAAGACCAAAAAAACGATGGATGGAATGTGTGAATGATGACTACCGGGATGACGGCTAATAGAGGTGTATGGAAGAAAAAGCCATATTGCGCCGACCACAAACAAATTGGGATAAGGGTAGGAGAATGATGACCTATTTATTTATTTACAATTTTTTTAAATCGCTTCTTGGAGCAACCTGAACTTAAAGATCTGTCAAGCGCAAGCGCAGGGGTCATTTTCTGGGATCAGGGACCATAACACCGCAGCAATGAAATTAAAACAAATAACAAGTAAAGAGTAGGTGAATTGAAGGAAAGAGAGAGAGCTGTACGTCCGCGAGCGGCGCAGGCGGTTATTTTCATATTACGAATTAATTTAATATTGTTATAGTTTGTATGATTACTGACCACTGGCCCTACTCTTGTGTTATATTAATGTCGAAAATATAGCGCCACGTTGTATACAAACAATACTAACGACCGTGCCAACACACGGTGAATAAACAAGTTTTTCACGCTTTGGAGGTATGAGGAACAGGGTGAGAAGTTCACTCATCCTCCATAGAAAAGGGAGGATCCTCCAACCAGACGAGTGTAGTGTCTAGCGGGCACTTGCACACCGTTTGATATCGGGAAGTTGTGCTAGTTGCGCGGTAAACTTTGCTTGCGAGATGCAGGACTTGCGTAATGTCAGTACGACGCTTTGTTCGCATGTGGCGTTGTAGATACCGCTACAACGGCAAGAAAAACGTGTGTGTATAAAGTTCCTTTTTTGTGTCGAAAATCATCAAATGACCTCTCCCGCTCAGGGCGGAGCGAAAGGGCGTATCAGACTTTTATTGACTGAAATCCACCTATATTCCTTCATTTGTCTATGCGCCAGGGGCCACGGTATCTCTTTCGAACAACTCCCGGCCCTGGCAGGGTGTATAAAGGGCCTGAAGGTACAAAAGCGAAAATTGTCCAATTATTCAAACATACAACTGAAATTTCTTATCAGACACACGTGTACTCTGTCACTCTGTCGTTCTAAGGCAGCTGTCATAAAACGGTTAGCCTAATGGACAGGGTATAGTGTGCTAAACAAACCATTTCCCTGTCTACACCAGAATATAGCCACTCGTCGGGTTTATTTTAACGCACGTGTTAGGTATATCGTATGATGATTTATGGGAAAAAAAAACAATTAAAAGTACAGACGACAGCACACCAAACCACTGTTAAACTTCTTTTTTAGATATACTTCTTTATTAGATATTCAACTCTATCGCTAAAGCATTAAGGTTGATTAGGAATATTTGACAGTTTCGGGTAGTTTGACCTGCTGTTGTCTGTACGTCTTTCTCGGAGCCATAACTAATTATAAAATTCAAATTACTTTTCTTGGAACAATTACATAGTACAAAGGACATTCTTGGAAGAACATACGACTGAAGTAGGTACCTTTCCTGGAACCATAGTTCCATGACTCATAAATCATCATACGATATACCTAACACGCGCATATATGTATTTGTTGTCAAAGTTATAATTCCAACATTATACTGTCTTCTAGAACCATATTATAAGTGTTTACAGTCCACTTGACTGTCTTTTACAAAACTTTAGTTAGGTCCTTAAAACTACGAAGATGACGACTACTAGAGTATCATGGACGAAAAATATATGGTGCACGGATCTCATTAATTTGGGATAAGGGCAAAAAAATTGTGCCGCCTCAAGAAACAGGTTCTCCGACTAACTAAACGACAGCTGCGTTTAGTTACAGCAGTTTTAATTGGCCATGAATCATTTGATAAGCTCCTCTTTGTCGTAGAGTCACAGACGGTCCGCGGGCCAGGACCTGCTTGGAGAACAAGATAACAGCTCATATATTTCTAAACTGCCCCGTGGGTGCTACGTACAAGGCAAAGTACCGTGAGATTGGCGGTAGGCAATGTCGTCCCTGGCCTTTCTTGAGGAGCTGTGGTGAGTCGAATGATCGATTTCCTACCCGTACAGAAAATACGTGCATTGACCAGCCACCCAGGACAAACGTTTGTGTAATGAGCACGATCATTTGTTCTGTGTCTGGGTGTAATTTATCTTTATTATGTATGTATTTAGAAATATATAAGTATGTTTATCAGTTATCCAGTACTCGTAACACAAGCTCTGCTTAGTATGAGACTAGATGGCGTTGTGTCAAAGTTGTGGAATATATTATTATTACTTGAAGTTGCGGACGCCAGCCAGTATCACCGTATTCCATAAGAGAAAAATGATGATTATGAGTGAAACTAACAGATTATTGATTAAACAATGCCTAATAGTATTATTCAATTCAAATGAATAAATATTTATCAGATGATACAATCTATTTTGTTAGTAGGTACATACCAACACAATTTAAACACTATTGTTAGTATATCCATAATTATTAGTTACAAAGGTCTTAAAACTATGTTAGTATTAGGTACACTACAATTCAAATTAGAAAATAACATTAGTGAGTACGTGAAACTGTAATTGCTAGTAGGTAAATCATTCTACCTAAAACGTACGCCATACTATGTATATATTATCACTTCAATAGGAACATGAACGACGTTAATTCAAACCAAACACACGGCAATACCTCTTAATAGAAACACAGGTACTAACCACTTCTCGGTATATTAACACTTTAGAAGCCTATAGTAGAACTGTTTTAATAGGTGTTACCTACCCATTTGGCTAGATAATAGGTATGATTTCGAACTATGAGAGTAAAGGTAGAAAGAGAGCAGACAGTATGTCTGTGCATACACTTGCATACTGGCCTGACTGGCCTGATGGTCACTAGACCGCTATACTGGAGGTCGTGGGTTCGATGGGTGTCATCACACAAACGTTTGTCCTGGGTGGGACCCAGGACAAACGTTTGTGTGATGAGCACGATCATTTGTTCTGTGTCTGGGTGTAATTTATCTATAATACGTATGTATTTAGAAATATTTAAATATGTTTATCAGTTGTCTAGTACTCGTAACACAAGCTCTGCTTAGTATGAGACTAGATGGCGTTGTGTGAAAGTTGTGGAATATTATTATTATATTATACTATAATATCTCCCGCGGCGAAGATCTCCGCCGAGATTGGCTATGATTGAAATATGGTCTGGAGGACTATATTTTTGATATGATTGATCTTAAATTGTCTCCAGGCCATTATTGCTAAGTAAACATCTTTAGATGAAAAATCATTTGTGATTTTGTACTTACTGCTATAACGTATTCTTACTTATAACAATAACAAAAAAAAAAACTCAGGAATTAATAGTCTGGATTTGTTCCCGATTAATGGCAATACACTGCGTCTTCCGGTACGTGGCAGCCACTCCAGAACCTTACTGCTCCATCGGCCATCGGCTACGTGCAATATGCCCCGCCCACTGCCACTTATGTTTACCGACTCTAAGAGCTATGTCGGTGACTTAGGTCCTTCTGCGGATCTCCGCATTTCTGATTCGATCGCACAGAGAATTTCCAAGCTCTTTCCATCGCCCTTTGTGTGACGTTGAGCCTTCGTACGAGGCCCATTGCGGCCACGTACCAAAAGACGCAGAGTATAGGCTCCCAACAAGGTGGACCGAAGACCTGGTGAAGGTCGCGGGAAACCGATGGATGCGGGCAGCGCAGGACCGGACGTTGTGGAAAGCATTGGGGGAGGCCTTTGTCCAGCAGTGGACCTCTATAGGCTGAGAAGAAAAAGAAGAATGGCAATAAGCTCGCTCCATAAAACCTACTATTGGCGAAAAGTGAGTGTTCTGTAGGAACTCTGCTGCCTATCCTTCTAGGGATCTAGGGAAACACGCGTGATGTTAAGCGACAATAACTGAAGGTTATAATCGCACATAGAGAACAATTTTACAAAGCAATAGCCGTTGTAACACTTAAAGTTAATGTTATTACTAACGAGCGGTACAATATGTTACGGAAGGATAAATGTTATGTTCTACAATTAGAACCCCTTTAATTATAATGACCGCAGTCTACATGGCACCTTATATATTACCAGCTTCTGCTCGAGACGTCGTGTTCCCCCCACCCACTGCGTATGAAATTTCTCGTCGCATCGTATCGTCTGCTGGCGCTATTACTTCGTTTACGCTCAACTTTCTCCGTTTTGGCTCGGCTTCTGAGAGTCTTGGTGTGATACAAAGGCTTGAAGAACTAAATAGAAAAATTTTGATGACGTCTTGAATGGATTGGCCTATCAAATTATATACATAAGTATGTGCTGGCAAACGTTGTTTTGCCGAATAATAAAAAAAACAGATGTTGGCCGATTCCCTACCCGATATGCACACAAAATTTCATACAAATCGGTCAAGCCGTTTCGGAGGTGTATGGTAACTAACATTGTGACACGAGAATTTTATATATATGGTAGATAGATATTTTTCAAATTCGACTCATAGTTATTGCGTTAAAAAGAAAACAATTTTTCAGCTTTATAATTAGTATATAGATTTATTTATGTAGAGAGCAGTTGGTGAAATCCATCCATTCCATCCATATTCGTTCGTTCCATGCTATAATTTATTGTGGTTTCTAATCCCGCGTTTACAATCTTGAACCAGTTGCAATAATAATAATTATTTATTTATTTATTCCGACAACCGGAAGATCCATTGATTTTACATTTATATTGTTAGTATGAACTTAAAAAACTATGTAAGTATCTAATTACTAAAAACCGGCCAAGAGCGTGTCGGGCCACGCTCAGTGTAGGGTTCCGTAGTTTCCCGTCTGTCACAATAAGTATACCCATTAAAAAAAAAAAAAATGAATTGAGTCCCAAAAAAATTAAACCCCCTCTGGCCTGAGTTTTGAACCCGGTGTTCTCTAAACTCAAGACCGCCATAATTACCACTGAGCCACCGTAACTAACGACATGACGACAATATTTACCTTTATATAATTGTAATTTTAATTGCGATTTTTTTATTTGAAAGAATATACGTTCAGGATAATAA
>VKGM01011825.1:19783-34247 GCA_007844875.1 Busseola fusca | reverse complement strand
AGCCTGGAGCACAGGCGTAGGGTAGCGAGCCTTTCGGTATTCTATAGGATGCATTTTGGAGAGTGTGCGCAGGAATTACATGACTTAATTCCGCCATCACCGTTCCATCATCGGACGACCCGTCGTATGGCGGGTATCCATCCTTACGTTGTTGACACTGCTACGATCCGGACGAAGCGTTTCGCCTCGTCTTTTATACCGCGTACATCGAAGGACTGGAACAGTTTGCCTGCGGCGGTCTTCCCGTCTGATTACAATTTAAGTGTCTTCAAGGCTAGAGTGAATAGGCTCATATTAAACTAGTGCGCTTCACCATCAACGATTGCATCACTGCTTACCATCAGGCGGGAACGCGGTCAAGCACTAGTTTATAACAAATAAAAAAAAATACTAGTCACTCTGAGATCAACTTAATGTCATTAAAATTAAGTTGCTATTTGTTTAAATTTAAATAACATCAATTTCAAACAAAAGAATATAGGTAGACAAGAATCATGAGCTGAATTCATGGTTACCTACAGTTTGCGCATCAATGTCTGCGACACTTTATGTACGGTCGACATCAAACTACCCAATAACTGTCAAATATTCCCAATCAACCTTGAGCCTTAATGCTTCAACGATAAAATCGAAAATCGAATAAAGAAATTTGAAAGATTGTTGTCGCATGATGTGCTGTCGTCTGTACAATATGGTCTGTTTCCCTATACCACTTAAAAGTCTATTCAAATGTCCGATTATTGTTATTTCAAGTTGAACAAAAATCAACATTTTTTTTTTTTATGTTACAAACTAGTGCTTCACCGCGATCTCGCCTGATGGTAAGCAGTGATGCAATCGTTTATGTTTTTGGAAGTCTTTTACCCAGTCAGTTAGACCAGGGGAAATGCCGTACGCTAGAAGCTTGCTCAAAAGGCTAGCGTGCCATACCCGGTCGAAGGCCAAAATTATTAAATTAATTTGATTTCATAGTGACTAACACTATTTAAAAAGTAGTTTAGCGGAAACTGAACTATATCTTGTGTGCATAAAAGTTATTTTTCCAAATACTCATTTCTTAACACATTTGGCATATCAATCGCGAACTGTGATTATGTTCCCATATTTGTAAAATATCTTTAACACTACTACTTTTTCGACAGGAGTTCGTGGCTAAATAATAACAGCCGCAAAAATCGATACGCTTGCCGCCGTTGGGTTGTGGATGGGTGACCATCTTTACATACCGAGACCCCTCCGTGCCTCGGAAAGCAGTTTAAGCCTTTGGTCTCGGCTGGCATTTGTAGATTTTTGACTGTCGTTATAGGTCGTTTGAAGCCCGAAAGTCTGACCACCAGTCTTACCAAAGGTATTAATTACCCAGTAACTGGGTTGTGGAGGTCAGATGGACTGTCGCTCCATGTAAAATACTGGTATTCAGCTGTATCCGGTTAGACTGGAAGCCGACGCAAACGTAGTAGGGAAAAGGCTAGGCAGATGCAGATGATTTGTTAAAATATCTTTATTTTTATCTTGACAGTGGCTAAAAAAACAGCACAATCTGGCTTCTAATTCCAATCAAAATTCCGGACTACGGTAGGTCAGCTCAAAGTCGAAAGGTTACCGCAGACGTGCGGCGCGACTGTACCTAATATTGGCCTTACCTTTCATCCTTTCGTCATATAGGTAAAGCAAATATAGGTACTAGCTCCCTATTCTTGCTTACCACAGCTATCAAGGACATATTCTGAAGATTTGTATTAGTTAGTCGGTACCCTAAAGGCGTCGTGGCTTGTAACCGTTAACAAATAACGACTCCATGGTATAGGGTAGCTTGGATTTGATACTGGCACCTTAGCGAGGGCTTATATTACCCAATATATTAGTTTTATTGATCGGTCGGCGGACGCGTTTATTTTCAAGGGATCTCGGTTATAACGATGGGTCTGTGGGAAATATATCATGTTTGTTCTAAGGAGTTGTTATTATAGTGGTGATGGTGTGTCAGTATATAATAAACTTGAGCGCTTTACCATCAACGATTACGTCACTGCTTACCAGCAGGCGGGATCGCAGTCAAGTCAGATTGTCTGTAAAAGATCGCTCTAAGCGAAAAGATCGCCCATTGTGTCACCTTTGGTAAAATCTTCATTTTATTTTCTGTAATTTATATGGCGTACATAATAAAGAGTATTCTATTCTATTCTAGCACTAGTTTATAGCCAATTTAAATGTATATCATCGAAGAATTTTTTTAGCCCAATAACCCAGTAACCCTGCCTAATGTGGGAATCGAACCAACCAAGAACCCAGGTTATTGGGTTTTTCCATCTGGAATTTCTCAGAAGCTGCCCGGAATCTGGACTCGTGCCCGGTTGATGGCAATAGACTCTATTACATGGAACTCAAATATAACTGGCGAAATGCGAGAGTAAAGCAACCAGAAGATGTCAAATATTCCCAATCAACCTTGAGCCTTAATGCTTCAGCGATAAAGTTGAAAATCTAATAAAGAAATTTGAGAAATTGTTGTAGCTTGATGTGCTGTCGTCTGTACAACTCTGCCTATGCCTTCTATGAATACATTGTGTGACGTTATGTGTGTTTCCGGTGTCCACAAACCTTACTTTTTGCATTTTTGGGGAGGTTTTTTATGCTTGTGTGCATTACTTATTACTTTTAAGTAGAGGTAAACCACTTTCCCGCTAACAATTTCCAGCTGCACTCTATAATCTAAATAGTACGAACTTCATAATCATACTTACTTTACAAACTTCACTTTAAACGGAGATAATCAAACATTCACTCCCCATGCAATGCGTAGTTTAACAAGAGTTGTAGAAAGCATTTTAATAAAACAGCATATGAAAATAGGAACTCATTTATTTACAAACAAATATTTACACAGTACCAAACGGGCTTGGCACACATACAAACAGAATGGCATCTTGAGCAAATACACCTAAGCTAATATTATGCGATTATTGTGACGATCTTACGAAAAATAAAAAATATAAGTAAACAATCGAAATTAAAATTATTTTGAGTCTCTTTGAGCGAATCTCAAGCCTTAAAAACTAAGTTACGAGTAGAAAAGAAAATAAAGAAAAATAAGTAAGATTTTGAGCAAATTAAATTACTTCAATTTACCTACGAAATATCGCCATTTTGACGGGGGTGAATTGTCGCCCCTTTTAGAAATAATAACAGCGCCCCCAAGCCCCGAATATCCGACGGCTATGGGGATCGAAAATAATTTTAAAGATCATAAGATTTTATCATTATTTTTGGAATGGAATGTTTCATAATACTCTAATTTGCTTCATACTCTAAAATAATTAAGAAAAAATGAAAATTTTTATACAAAATACAATTATAAAAATAGAAACAACCGATATTCATAAAGAACTGCGTGTAAACAAACCCGAAAAGGTAAAGGAACAGAATGAGAATGACGTTAAAGAGTTGTAACAGCTCTTTGGAATAATTTCAAAATAACCTCAATGTTTGTACGAATTAAAATCTCATTGAACTAATACTAACATACTTAACAAAATAAAAAATTGTGACAACTGAATGATAAATATCACAACACGAGCCCTGCATCTGTTTTGGAATTCCCTAATCACTAACGGTGACATGTTCGATGAGTTCATAATACTTAGGTTGGAATGTTAACAATTGCTATAAATCCAAGTCGTCATCTGACTCGCTCTCACTATCACCCTTTAAGGCCTTATGTATCTCCTCTTCGACTTCCATCGCACTCTGCGATTTATCATCTACAGCCAACTTATTATAGACTACATTTGGTTTGTAATACCCGCCGCAACAGTACCTCTTCGTAACACACGATAACATGAAGTACAAACAGGCAGAACTGACTACGAACAAGACGACAACAAGAGCAACGTTCAGCCTATAATGCCAATTAGCGTCCTTTATTTGAGACAGTACCGTTTTCTGGTAACAGTAGTATTTAGGTTGGGTGTCTGTTAAGTTGAAAAGTTGAGCGTCGTCTAAACAAGACAGACATTGATTGTTTTGAGGGCCCACGCAGGTGGCGCATGTGTAATGACATGGGAGGCACGCGAGTGGGGGCTTAGCGTCGCTCTCGTTAGCTGCAGGCTCCATATCTAAAGCTTCTAACGCGGTCTGCTTAGGGACGTCGGCGTACTGTCTTTTCATTATGGCTCCCTCGGAATAATAAGTTAGGTTACGTCTTCTTGAGCTCCTTTCCATTGAAATCTCACTGGCATACGTACCGTCTGGACAACGTTTGTAGCATCGACCGGAGAACAAATGCAAGCCCTTCGCGCACTCTAGTGAAAGAAAGAGAACAAAGGTATTTAATTACATGAAACAACAGAGCGACAGTCCTTCACCACCCAGCACCTTTTCCAGCGTCCATGCAGCTTGCGATCTCTTGCCAAATGATGCTGATGCGCGTCCGAGAGACTCGATGTCACAGAGAGGGATGCAAGTTTTGGAAAACTTAGGAAAGGTAACATAGAATCTTGTCACTGATCTCAAATAATTTTGGTCATACATACTTTGTCGAATCATACAGTTGATGAAAACAAACGAATGTTAAAATAGAAGAAACATGCAAAGAGACGTGCACAAAATTAAATGAAATCAGACAGAAAAATAAAATTTGAATTTTATGTGACGGAAATGAGAAGTGAAAAGAAATTAAAAAATGTTTTGACAAAATTGTGCCAGTGCATAACTAAATTGACATGTGAAATAAACTAAGCGTGGTTTGCGGTGTCAACAGATTAAAGCAAGCTAAGTCTCAGCAAAGCGAAACATGCAATAAACTAATGTAATAAAAATAAACAAAATATATCTAATGAAACACAGTTTGTTTTCTTATAACAACACGTATTGCAACTAACTGCTTATAAAGTAGTAACTATCATCAGAGACAAGACACTACACAAAGTTGACGTCAAAATGAAAACCTTAATGCATTTTGTAATAAAAGATTGTTTTTATTATTTCCCGTTCACATTAGATTCAATATATACAAATTATGCTTCAACATTTACATTACAGTTCATTGGGCTGCTACTTAACTTCGAAATCGGTGAACAATTTTACATTTTACACAACTATTATCAAAAATGAGCCTTTTTGATGAATTCTAGTCCATCGAGCAGTAAATCAAAATTCTTTTCGACTTGGTATCTGTATAAAAGGAAGGGTTAGTAGTGATGATGGCGAAGTATTCTAGATACTTATCTATTATATTAAAATTACGATAATTTTCCTACCAGTCGATGAGAAATCATGAACGTTCAGTCGTTTTCAATTTACAGGTTTGTGAGCAAATTTGTACAAGTCTCCAAATTTATTTATATCGATACATACCTACTTATTATTTACAATTACTTTTATAATGTTCTATGCTATATGGATTGGCAATCTTTGCTATGATCACAACCACAATATGCAATTATGATAAACCTACAAATTACGTCCAAATACATGAAAACTACATTCATTTTATGTAGTGTTTATCGTAGCATATATCCTTTAAACGCTGACCAAACCAAGGAAAATTATATAAGTAGCATTTCCATTAAAATCAAAGCGAACGGAATCTAAAACCACAAAGCAAAATGGAATACATTCCAATAATCGGTTTAAATTGAATACGTTCAAAGGAAAAATTAATAACGTAACACCAAGTAATAATTTTCGTATAAGCCCCACACATATTCTGACACGTACACCTTCGTTATCGGTATTAAATTCAATGTTAGATTTTAATGACAATCATGTTCCCGACGTGTCTAAACGCTTTGATAATCATGATCGGTGGGTGGCGTGACAGCTCCTAATTATGCTACGACAAACACAACGATGAGAATAAGGATAATTTAAAGACGAAACTTATTATAACAGATATGTATTCCTGTTCAAACATACGTAAAGGCGATTTTTTCATTTCAACATACACTAGGTGGGACGGACAACGACACGAAAGCTCTAACCATGAATGATGCACTGATTCTAAATCTAGAAAAGTCAAAATTTTTTTGTTAACCATAGATTTTTTTACATGGTCCATGTGCTGATTTTGTTAAAAAGTTACAGTTTGCGCGTCGTTCTCCTTGCCACCCTATTTATACATGCATTTTGGATTAATTATGAAACTATTTAAAAATATTCATTTATTTTTCGATTAACAAAGAAAATAGAAATAGCTGCAAACAACTCTACAACACGATAAAGAAACAATTCACTGAAAAATATCGCCAAAACGATGCCTAAAATAAATCAGAACATGATTTACTTCTAAAATAAATTTATTCTATTAGTTTATTATAACAATATCTAAATATATTCATTAATAAATAAATTATGTTAAAAACACGAGAAGGGCTGTAGTAAATGCGCTAACATTTGGTATAATTTTCATAGTTTAACGTAGACCCATATTTTTTCAGTGAAAACTCGAGTTGCACAGTGCATTAGGGCAAATTTTCAAAAAAAAAAAACTAAACGCTTTCAGACTGCAAATAATGTAGTGTGACTAGCTAATTTCAATATCAAAAAGTAATATCGAAATTAATAAAATTTTGGTCACAGTGCAAAATAAGTACGTAAAATGGGCTTAAGTTTATAACACCATGTAGATATTACAGTAAGGCTGCGTACACACCAAACGTATAGTCAGCTGCAGGCTGTGAGAATGTATATAAAACAAAACACAGTCAATCGGCACTGAAGGTGTTTTTATACATCATGGAATTTTAATCGTCTTACAAAGATACTTCATCTGTCAAATGACTACTAAACATTAGGAAAAAAAAATGATTTTGAATAATTTAAAAATGAAAATATCTTGCATTATTTTGACGCATGGTGTAATTTGAAAACCCTATATGCGAGCGCACGCAGAAAGGAGCAGCGACATATTTACCAGCGTTCATTCACCCTAGCTCAATATTAAAAAAAATTTCAAAAATCTTTTCCTTTTTGTTACTAATGTTTAGTAGTCATTCGACATATATATACATCTTAAACTAGACGCTCACAGTTTGTGGCACGTTTTGGTGTGAACGCAGACTCACAAATTTAATGATTTTAAGAAAACTTTATACATTGTTCACTCATACTCAATTACTCTTTGCAATTACTCGTGAAAAATGGACGTTCTCGACTTGATATCGTAATTATACATTATTATACGTAATTGCACTTGTTTACTAGCTCTTCATTAATATTTTTGCCAATAAAGTGATGGATTTTCATATAAATGAACATACTTAAATAGTAACACCTAGAGAATTACATTTATTTCGTTTTAGCTGTCTATTTGAAAGTTTGATGTTATTTTCCCCATGTTTTTAGGAAAAAGTGTTAAAATATCAAGTCCAGACGCAAAAAAAAAATAATTTCCATTATTTAAATTTACGCTAAATACCTACAAATTATCCATGTAACCTTTCCGACGTTTCTCGTTTTCTAAAAACGTAAATTTTATATGTTGGCAAATAATATGTCAAGTGCTTTGATCGTCTGTTGTTGTTTCGATCCACACCAATCATAATCCAGATTTTAAGTCCTGATCAGGCTCTCAGAAAACGGAAGCTACTGAATTCTTCGATCTTTGAAAAATATCGGAAGTAATTGGGAGTAAGAGCACCCAGAACTTTTGGACTTTCCATCTGTTCCGTATTCTTGTAAAGTTTATATTTTGCTCATGTCTTTTTACTTTATTATCCCTACGTGTATATGTAGAGATAATAAAGTATAAGGACCAGACGGCTTCCATCTGGTCCTTATTATTTTATTAGATCACCCAGAACCTTTGATATTTACCAAAGGTTCCGGGTGCTCTTACAATAGTAATATAATACTATAGTCTGCAACAGTTTTCTGAAACCCCACGCCAACATAGTCGAGTGAAAGGTTAGGCAATGATGACTTGTTCTCTCAAACGTTTGGACTTAACATAGTAACAACAGCAACTGTTAACTAGTACAATAGATCCTTAACGAACAGTACGAAAAACCTTAAGTACGAAGTCTATGTATGTAGGTACGACACGCGGTATTATTTGCTAACTATTGGTAAACATTCTAACATAAATTGGGCCATATGCACGCCGATTTTGTCTGGTTGTCTAAACATGTTAGTTTAGAATATATATCGAGACTTTAGAAAAGCTCGGAACTTGGATTTAAGTAAGGTCGTCAAAACATTGGATAGTTGATCGATGGAGAGAAGAACGGAAAACGTCAAGCAATGGCTCCATTCTAGAATACTCTATAACCAGAACCAAGCCTCCTCTCTTACAAAGAGAGTTCGCTACAATCTACCACGCGGCCGCAGTGCGGGATGGTAGATGTCACATGACTCCGAATTTTCGATTCTAGGACATGCCATAGCCGGTTTCTTCACAATGTTTTCCGTCAGCGTTTTGATGGCAGTGGCGAAAAAATTATTTACACAAAGCACAGCGCCTGTCTGGGTTCGAAACCTTGACTCAACTTGTAAGTCGTGGCCGTTTCCACTTGGCCACCACCACAGTGCAATTTTGTAACAATCTCACCGTGAAAACTTAGGTCAAGTGAGCTGTCATTCCCAAATAATGTTGGGTGAGCTTAGAGTAAGTGATCAATATTGATTGACGCTTTTGATAGCTTACTCTAAGCTCACTTCACCTAACTTTTCACGGTGAGATTTTTTCAGAATCGATCGACTACTCTCGTTCTATATTAGTACCTGCGAATTGAATAGACAGCCTATTTAACAAGTAATCACTCAATCATGCACGGATTAAGACTTAGCCAGTAGCCAAACAGTATTATGGAATTTCCAATGAATTCAGCGCCCAATATCTTCAAAGCTGCATGGGCGTGTAGCTACCTACTTGTATATAGCTGCATGGCTTTGATTACCGCCGAAGCTGCTTTTGAAAGCTGGTCCTTTTGGAAGCTATCTCCGCGGATCAAAGCAAAATTTCAGATACCGATGTTTTAATTGGTTTACTCTAATAGTTTGTCATCTCCTATGGTGTCGATGGTTTGACAGATCTTTTTGACGTTTTTATAGTTTTGTTATATGTGTACCAAAGCCATTGCAAGTTTTAATTTACTTAAACTTTCAAACCAAATATCTGACTTAATTCATGTGAATAAAGAGAGAGCCAGACAAAATCGGTGCACATAGGTCAGCGCTACTTCCCACATGGTGATCGGACAGCAGCATAACCGAAACTAAAAACGAACATATCAATAATTACAGCTTGTACTTATATATAAACCCGGTAAATTTAACTAAAATCACAATGCTATAGGCGCGGTACTAGGGACCCAGCGTGGTTACAGAGCTCGGAGTTAGGCGCCGCAAGCAGGGCGCGCGCGCCGGCCGCTCCCCCAGCCACGCGCGCCTCAACACGCGTACCTCTAACCTACCGCTAGCAGTTAGTGCACAATCGCGATTACATACTCTATGGGGCTGTCTGCGTTGAGAACTGTTACTTGTGGATTGTAAACGCAACGCGTCGGCCGCTGACATTAACATGATGATGAATAGGCACAAACCTAGGCAGTGTAGTGACTGTGGCGCATGCGTCGCGCAACCCGACGCGTTGCCTGTGTACTGTCCCGCGCTGCCTGAGTCCACCGACTCGGGGGGACTATCTTCGCTTATCTAATGAAACAAATAATAATAAAATAAATAACTCGTTAGTTCTAAAAAGAAAATACAGTCACTTTTGGCTCAATGAAATACGGTTTCTTTCATGAGATACTATGACAATTTAGATAAGTACAGAGATACGCTACGAAGTCAAGTCTGGTTATATGTAAAAATTAAAACAATTTTTATACAAAATATTCTATGAATATTAAATTATCTCAATTAACGTTTTATTAACAGGTCGTTCAAAACTAACAATCTTCAAATGTTACGATTTTAATTACAAATCAAACGAATTATAATATTTTGTTATAAACATACACTTCATACATTAAACTTTACCGAATTTTTCGTTGGTTTTCACCATGATCCAAATATCTATGTCGAACGGAAAGATACTTTATTGAAGCCAATATTTGCGGACCTAAACAATGCATACTTTTAACATAAACAAGACATCGCACATAGTCACATCTATTACCTCCGTAAGACACAATAGGGTGGTATTTTTACTTTGCTAATTAAGACTTCATACCATACCCAAGAAAACAATTTATACATATTATAGATCTTCGTTAAGCAAGGTTCCATTATATAAAAGGTTTTCTCTTTAATTTTATATAAAAAAAACACTAGTAATAACCAAATTGTTGGATTTTTAAAATAACATAAACAAAAAACCATTGTGCAAACAAATCTTTGATGAGTTACCAAAAGAATTTAACTGTACAATTTCTCTGATACTACACAAAATGGATGGTACACGAATAAAGTTCTTAATATTTTCACTTAAAGAGACTCGTCTGGTCTTTGCTCCCATTTGTTCAAGAAAATCTCTTTTATGCACACTAAAGAGAACAACAATCTCCATAAAGTTTCTCATTTCATCATCGTATCTCGTTTAACAAATAACATAAAAACTGTAAATCTAGTACTAGATTTTGCCAGCGGCTTTTCCCGCGTGGATGTTGAAACATATATCACGAGACCGTACTACCGGAATTAAAAGTGCCCTATGTGTAAATCCAGGTTATAGACTATCTGTGTGCCGAATTTCAAATCCCATCAGCCGTTTTTATTCCAATCCAAAACAAACATCCAGGCAAACAGACGAGCGAACAAAACGTCTAAAAAACTATATTTGCGGCATCAGACTCGTTCCCAAAACTTCTATCAATTTTTAGGTTTGCTATTTTGTTATATATTAGTAGGGTTTATGACAGGTATAGGAGTTTACAATGTCTGGATGAGTTCAAAATGGTGTTTCTGTAATAGCTTGTGTCGTAAATTTCTGAATCGCATCACAGTATTAGCCTAGATACAAACGCATCAATTTTACAACCTAATAAATAACCAAAGACTATTCATCGTCGAAGTAGAAATACATCATACCAGCAGTAATTTAAAAGTATTATAGTATAGTGTGTATCATTAGACTCAAAGGACCTCATTGGTCAACTCTATATTTATAAGATTCCGTACCCAAAGGGTGCTAAAAGAACCCTATTACCAAGCCTTTTTTTATGGTTGGGAAATCATCAAATGACCTCTCCCGCTCTGGGCGGAGCAGAAGGGCGTGTCAGACTTTACTGACTAAAACCCACCCATGTTCCTTCACCTGCCTATGCGCCCCAGGGACCCCGGTTATTCTTAGACAGGCTCCACGGCCTTGGGGCAGGCATTGGTCCTTATGGACCCCACGCTATGCTGACTGCATCTCTTTGAGGCGCGCGCGGAACACGACGCGCCGTCGACACCCTATTACCACGGTAATATTATTTATACATCTTCATATAAACGGACGACGCGCGAGCTACACCTACGCGCTCGGATCTCGGCATGCGCTCGGCATGCTACAGTCACGGTAATATTACTGTCACGGTAATATTGTTGTCTCTGTATTACGCGCATTGTCGTGGAGTTGCGGACACCAGCCCGTTTACCTATTACCTATTACATAGACCGATGAAATTTTAACGGTATATTGCCACTATAACAACACATATATGTATATAAAATAATACAGAACCTTAATATGATTAAATAGGTTATCCATACGAGAAATGTGTTTTTTCGGCGTTTTTTCCCCTGTAAAACCACTAGACCTGTTGGTCTAGTGGTTAGTGACCCTGACTGCTATACCGGAGGTCGTGGGTTCGATTCCCACCCAGGACAAACGTTTGTGCGATGAGCACAATTATTTGTTCTGTGTCTGGGTGTAATTTACCTATAATATGTATGTATTTAGAAATATATAAGTATGTTTATCAGTTGTCTAGTACTCGTAACACAAGCTCCGCTTAGATACTAGATGGCGTTGTGTGAAAGTTGCGGAATATTATTATATTATATTAATACGTAATCCTTTGTATGCGACTCGCACGTGACCGGTTTTTCAAAGATGTCTCAGATGTTTCACAAAGTTCATGATTTGACGATATTTCATTTAAATTGGAATTCAATATCTCATTATTTTGAAGACTAACTACTACTAGTTGTCCCTTTCTATTTTCTCTTCTTGGAATCTAATATCCGACGAGCTTATGAAACCTGCGTACGACGTAAAGCAATTAGAAAGCCAATTCTTGTAATTCAAAACGTTCAAAATCTAGGTGCTTTCTCATCTCGGCGACAAACAAATGTTAAAATGTAAAGAAATTGGATGTATTTTCGACAGATTGAGACAGATCAACACCCTTATTGCGTAACACACTATTAATCGGAATCCGCATCATTTTGAAGCAAATTTCTAAACCATTGCTTCATAAGTTCGAAAAATTTGTCTGCACAACATGTAAATAACGCAATGAATGCAGATTGCGGTCCAAACGATACCAACTAGTCTCAATCATTTGCCGAAAATGTGTTACGCAATTAGGCTGCTGGTCTGACAGCCTGAGATTTGCCGATTCCCAATAAACTATTGTCAATCAAAATGGCTGACTGATTGTAATTCAGAAGCAGAGTAAGTCCCCAATACATTCTGGAATTCCTGCTCTTACAAATGTGCATTAGTGAGGACGTTACTTTATGATTTAATGATCCATTAAATGTCTACGAATTTAATACACTTGCTAGTACTAATATTGAATAATGTTTTATCTAAACACGAAATACAGGTGCGAGAATTAAAAAAAAATGGTATACATAGCTTTTAATTCCATTCCAATGGAACGGAATGACGATCCTCCATACAATGCGTCTTGTGTTCGAAAGAATGCGAACGAAGTAAGTTATTTACCAAAGATAATTCTATGCACTACTTAATGGCTGCCTACAACTTAAATGTTAGGTAAATCAAAAAAGACCCCTTTTGTTATTTAAACTTTTTATGTAAGGTTAATTTAAAAATTTAAAGTCAACCTGTATAAGCGATTATTGCAATAACGGGTGTTTCACTATTTGATTGGAACACAGTCTGCGGGCGATTCTGTATAAATCTCACCGTGAACGTGAAGTTGGGTGAAGTGAGCTGTCAATAGTGTCAATCCCTAGCATTAATTGGGATGACAGCTCACTCCATGCTCACTTCACTTAAGTTGTCACGGTGAGATGGTTACAGAATCGCACTTCAAAATCAGTGATCTAAAATGCGCAAACGCTACTCGTACGTACAGACGACAACACATCAAGATACTAAAATCTGTCAAATTTCTTTATTAGATTTTCAACTTTATCGCTAAAGCATTAAGGCCTAAGGTTGATTGGGAATATTTGACAGTTTCGGGTAGGTTGACCTGCTGTCTGTCCATAGATGTTGATTGAGGCAATATTTTTATTACTTGTTCATCCATTGTTTTATAATAAGGTCTAGAATATACTGTAGGAATCTTTTATTTTATAAAAATATAATTCGAAAATATTGTAGCATGTTTTTGTATTAATTAAATAAACACTTACTATGAGACATAATGGCCTTTGAAAAATGTAGAATCGACATTTACTTGTTTACAGCCTAAAAGTAGTAATTTAAAATGTACTTACCTAGTAAACGTATTGTAATAGGTATGACCTATTTTAATTCTTATGAATTTAAATTATTGATGACAAAGACAAACGACATGTGTCATCATATACTTGCATAAAATCACACATTCCTTCAATTTTTTTTTTGACTGTATAAACTATGCTTGACTGCGATCCCGCCTGATGGTCAGCAGTCTGTGGGACATCGGGTACGACGGGGTGCTGCGCGCCGACCTCCCTAGCGGTGTCAGTTTATTATGAGCCTATTCACTCTAGCCTTCCCATTGGGCTAAGCAGAAAATATACAGAGTGAGTCAGAAATATGTGGTCATATTTAAGGTTCATCGAACTAGACCACTTTTTCTATGGGACCAATAACGTAATCGCAATAAAAACTTGAGAGGTGTCAAGGGACACCCGGATGGAACGAAGTTACATTACTTCAACAAAAATAATCGTCGCGACACCACACTGTTCAATGCGAAATAGAAAGACGAAACGAAAATAACTGGCTTGCTTTCTATGAGAGAGAGAGAGACAGACAGAGAAATACGCGCACGCCGCACGGCTTACAACTATAGCAAAAAGTGTCGTTACAACTTTTGGTCTTAATTTTTTCCGTTTAGCCCCTTTTCGCAACGCGCGATAAGGAACTTCGTTCCAAAAGGATATATAAGCGTCGAAGTAATTGTCTACATCGCTATCATTCAGAAGACTGGCAGCATTGCCACGTTGAATGGCAATGCTTATTCTTTGGAAGAAGAACCACCCAGTCCATTAACACTAAGTGCATAATGAAAAGCTGGCGAACAACTAGTACATTGCAGGATTTATAAAGCAGATCATCATCATCATCAGC
>VKGM01011819.1:5078-33671 GCA_007844875.1 Busseola fusca | reverse complement strand
TTATTATCCTTTTATATTGATATATTGGATGGTGTGTATACTAATATAACGTGAGACGTGTGATCCCACACAAGACTAAAAGAGTAGTAAACACACTTTCCAATAAACAGGATGATCCAAGAAATAGTGTCAAGCGGAAATCCAGAGATAGAGCACTCCTTTGGATAGTTTCCGTGTTATGATTTTTTATCTGAATTTTATATCTTAGATTTGAAAAATCTTAAACGTTTCAAAAAAAGTGTTAAAAAATAATTAAAAACAAAAAAATTGTTTTCTACTACAACAAAAGTATGTTTTCGAAAATTCCAAAAAATAAAATCAATACGACTACTATGAAAAATCGCGAAACATACATGGGGTTAGGTACTCTATCTCTAGACGTCCGTTTGACACAATTTTTTGGGACAGGCCGTATAGATGTAAAAGGATAATAAACGTATTATATAAATCCTTATAACGGCCTTTGTTTCGGTGAACTTCCATTAACCCTAACAGGTTTATATCCGCTGGATAAGATGTTGAGGAAAAAGGCTTCTTCTCCTACATAGAAGACACGAACTTTTAACATCGTGCATGCAAACTACTTTCGATTGAAGAGGTAGTCCAGCAAGTGAACAGCTTTAGGCTTAAGATGATGATGCCAAGTGCGGCTTTGAGTTTTCGGGCCGGCAGAGCGGTTTGATGCTCCTCTTGACCCTTGGACATCGTACGGACAATATGTGCTCAAAAAATGTCTCGCGGTTCGTATCTATAGTAAAAGTGAGCAGCACCCACCCCAGCACACACCTCCACCCTGTTTAAAGTTAAACAAATAGCAATTTTATTTCAATGAAAATTAAGTTGAATTCAGAGTGACTAGCGCTGTTGAAAATGTTATAAAAACGTTTAAAGATGTAGCGTAAACTGAACTATATTGCACACAGGCGTACCTTCTCCATCATATAAAAAAAAACTAATTTCTAACATCCATGTAGCAACAAGCCAATGCGAGCGCTGTATCAAATATTCATTATCTCTCGTAAAGGGTACTTTGAAAGCGAATTTCGGATCGAGAACAGAGTAATTTGGCAACAACGGGCGAACAAATTAAATGCAATTATTTTGGTACCTCATCCATATCGATTGATATCAATTTAGATGGAATCGATTACAGTGCTCTATTCGATTGATTGGGAACATCATTCCAGTGAGTCCAATGCAATTACAGATGAGAATGGACCGTAAGAATGAGTTTAATAGGTATACCTGATAAAAAACAACGTTTAAAAACTAGCTCATTTAATTTTACGTACATACTTTTTAGTGGCTCGTCCTTGCTTTGCACTGTTTTAATATTAATAAATTGTACTTATAAAATTCTTTAAATACATTCTTATTCATTGATGGAGAAAATCGCATCAAAATCTGTTGCGGATATTAGAACAACGCGGTCGTACAGACAAGCAGGAAAAGCGAATTTAATTTATAACAAGTAAAACAGGATTTCACCCTCCAACAACCGCCGTTATTGAATCAAAGTACAAATATCGCGTGAAGTTATGTAAGTCTCCGTGCTGCATTCCACCTGATTAGGTGTCTCCCTCTTACCGAATCATATGCTTTGATGCCAAGCACTGCTTTGAGCGCTTGCACTATGAATGTATGTATACACCGAGCTCTTCACTTTATCCAGAAACTTTGACAAACGCTTCTATAGCTTCTACAAATCAAAGCTAACAAAGGTAGTAAGTAGTACTTAAGGAGCCTTCGTTACAAAGATATTTGTAATAAAATTTATTGAAATTTGCAAAATGCCACCTGGGTGCTTTGGACTCGGTGGAGAGGCGTGCGAAGAGGCTAATTGGTGATCCAGATCTGGTGAAGACCAAGCTCCAAAGCCTGGAGCACAGGCGCAGGATAGCGAGCCTTTCGGTATTTTATAGGTTGCATTTTGGAGTGTGTGCGCAGGAATTACATGACTTAATTCCGCTATCACCGTTCCATCATCGGACGACTCGTCGTACGGCGAATATCCATCCTTACGTTGTTGACACTGCTACGATCCGGACGAAGCGTTTCGCCTCGTCTTTTATACCGCGTACATCGAGGGACTGGAACAGTTTGCCTGCGGCGGTCTTTCCGTCTGATTGCGTTAGGTGGAATGAGCACACTTCATCTATGTTTTCACGGTATGAATTTCACAGAATAGACCGGCAGAGTTTTAAAAAACATAAATAAGTTACTAGACTTTGAAGATGTTTAAAGAATTTGTCATGGTAGAAGACAGAGGGCCGCGGGTTGTTCGAAAGAGATATCGTGGCCCCTGGCGCACAAGCTAGTGAAAGAACACGGGTGGGATTTAGTCAGTAAAAGTCTGACACGCCCTTCCGCTCCGCCCAGAGCGGAAGAGGTCATTTGATGATTACCCACCAACAAAAAAGGCATTTTTTTTCAAGTTACTATCTGCGACAGTTTTGTACTGTCATCATAAGTGACTTCAGAGCTTAGTCGTACGTTTCATTGTCTTATCTGTCCAATTAATATTTCCTATGGATAACATAAATTGTTGTGTAAGTGCATGCTCTGTACATGTGCGGTATTGACAAACAAAAACGTGAACCGACGTATACAATCCCCTTAGCTGAACTGATAAGTAGATAACATCTTTATCAGTCACTACTTTATGTAAAGTATTGAGAATTATGTACAGTATTAGCATCCATTAGTTTAGTCAAACACAACATAGGTACATTATTGACGTCAATGTGGCTGTTGTAAATTAAATATACTGCAATTCAAAAAGTCAGACCAATTTGTTAGTCGAGTTTTGAGTCAAATTTCAAAAGATCTTTCAATGATTTCACGGCTTAAACCGTATCTATCTTGTCCATGAAATAAAGTGGCTATTACATCGACAAAAAATGGTTATTTTATTTTGTACAGACGACAGCAAATCAAGCTACTTCAATCTGTCAAATTTCTTTATTAGATTTTCAACTTTATCGCCTAAGCATTAAGGCTTCAGGTTGATTGCGAATATTTGACAGTTTCGGATAGCTTGGCCTGTTGTCGTCCGTACATTGAGGTCTTTAAGTTGCAGAAAATGCTTTTTGTAAGCGCATCAGTATTTCATTTACAGTGTAGTAGTAGCCGGCAAAAGCTTAAATATTTACATTTCAACGTCATTGTGTAACTGAAGAAAAACACATTAACTCTGATCATTCACTACCACATTTGCATGTGCAAAGTGATATAAAAAGTGTGTACTTAGCCAGAAAGAAAATTTCATTACTGACAAACAAAGTATATTTTTGTACGCGTCCCTGTTCCTTTTTAAGTTTACTAGATAAGCATCGCCCCTATGTGGAACATCTCAAACATGTCTGGAAAATTATGGAAATATTTCAAAAGCGTGTGTTAATATTATCACACGGAATTTCACGACAACTGCATTTCCGACGCAATGTCAAATGCCTGAATAAAATGAAGTGAAGGATCAAAATTAATTGTCGCTTAACTTATTCTTTCGAAAAGTCCTTTACACCAGCTTTCCTATATAAAACAGAGGGGTGTGATATTGAGTTTGTGCGGCGATAAAGACTGACCATTTATAAAAGTGTACGAATGTTCTGTTGCGAATGGCGAGGCTGAATGAACCGCGCTAGTCACGCGACGCCTGTTACGCCACAATATTACTTAGCTTACTTGTTTGCGGTAAAAAGGCAACTGACGTGTTAATTGCATTGCAGTATTGCTAATTATAATATTAACTCGCATTTTGATTCGTATCGAGAAACCGGCTCCGGTGTGTTAAGGACAGTTATTTCGAGTTTCGTTTGCAGTAGGTACCGCACGTGTATGTACTCGTGGTTATAACAAAATTGAGGCAAAAACTGCAGGTCAATGTATTATTAATTTAAAAAGCACAAGATTAGTAGGTACCTACAACTTCGTGTAAGTATTAACTGCAGAACAAAATATGCTTTATGTAATCGTATAATCACGATTGTTGTCAAAGAACCAGAAGGCATTTCACGATATAAAAGGCAATCACAAGTGTATAACAACTTGTGGTGTTTGAGCTCACTAGTTTTAATAATGACAAGGTGGTGAACTAAATTATCTCGCGTAATTGCCGGTTCTGATGGCCACGGTTTGCGTCGAACATACAAGGAGGCGGTGTGTTCGTTTAAACGACCAATTTGGAGTCCAACAACAGTTTTATTGAGTGTATCACGCAATAGGAGAGCCGAGGCAAACAACCCCGCCTACACTCGCGACTCGCGACGTTACCGACAGACTTCTATTTACATACACGTCAGGGTTGCCAGATAACTCCAGTGTAAACGTAAATATCGTTTTATACGATGGAAATAACATTCTACAATACGATTTCAGCACTGAACCTATTTTAGTTCATGTCACAATTATTTAATCAGCATGACATGCATGTCAGCATGGTGGCGTCGCATGATGCGGCCAGGAATGTTATTGGAGGACAAACGATGGCGATAATATTTGCAAATATTTTCCTCAAAGTGATAGAGACGGAAGTTAAAGAATGTTAACCTCTGGCAACCCTGTGAGTGTCCATTATTGTTAAGCTGCGGCCACCGTCGCCCACGCGGCAACACACCGACAAAGTGGTGTTAATGTGTGCGCCACCTGTGTGCACAGGCGCCATCAATATGGCGAGCGAATTGTATGAAAAACTAGCGCTGATTAATTTGTTTTTGTAAAGGCAGTTTCAATTATCTTCTATGTAGTCGCCATAGGAGAGATTTTGATCTAAAACTTATAATGATGACAATTCAACGACACAACGTATTTTTAGGGTCTCAGAGAAGGCTTTGCTGACAAAATTACAGTATTGCCGTGTCATCATCGGCCTAATCTTTTTCCCAACTATATTGGGGTCGGCTTCCAGTCTAACCGAATTCAGCTGAATACCAGTATTTTACATGTAGCGACTGCCTATTTGGCCTCTTCTCCAGTTACTAGGTAATACGATACCCCGAAATGTTTCCGGAAGAATTGTGGGTGTTGTCTGATATATCTAGCTGTTTAGAAAGAAAGTAACCCGTGCAGAAAATTTGCATTGCACGTTTATAATAAGAAACTGTTTCGCGTAAATATCGAATCGAGTTGCTGCTGCATTAGCATTAATTAGCGAGTTCAACAACCGCTGTCGAACTATGTATTAACAAAAAAATTCTTACGCTTCTGGCTCTTTGCATTGACATTGTGACACTACAGAGCTCTTCAATGGATTTAATTAATTAAGTTATAAATATATTATCCACAACAGTATATAGTAGCCACAACTGTGTACTCAAAAATACCTACTCACTATAATATGTTAAAATACGAGCTTATGTTTGAATGTATCATGTGATGTAGCTGATATTCAAAGAATGAAATGGTCAGTGGTCGTTTCTGAATGGATTACTCTTAAAATATTGAAATAGTTTTTATTTTGGACCTCGACTTATTGATAACAAATGGACGCTCATATTTTATTTATGTGAAGTTTAGACATCGAACCATAAACTACTTATAAACCTTTCATATAATTCATAAGTTAGGTCGCCCACGCATGTGTAGATTGAATATTTTTGGATAAGTTTGCTTTGACCCTCGATTTTTCTTGCACAGGTAGAAGTTAAAGTGGCCGCCATTTTGCCACGTACAGGTTTGCAGCATGAAATTTATCATCATCATTTAAAACACCCTGTCCATATTAATAACCACGCATAATAATATTATTATAAACCTTCCATAAAAATATTTAAACAAATTTCTTTGTATTAGGTACAAAAGAAAAAAAAACGAACTTTAACTAAAACATTAATGTCAAGGATTAATCCTACACAGTTTGTAAATTTAAATCTGCTTTCAAAATTATTTCAGATCAAATTCTTTGACCTTTTTCGTAACTACTACGAAGGTCATCATCATTCTTTTACCCTTATCCCAATTTATTTGGGGTCGGCGCAACATGTCTTTTTCTTCCATACATCTCTATTAGACGTCAACTCGGCAGTCACCCCCTTTCTAACCATATCATCATTCACATATTCCATCCATCGTTTCTTTGGTCTTCCCCACCCTTATAGCCTTCAACAATCATACTCAAACTCTCCTTACGACATTCTCCTCTCTCCTTGTTACAACACAAAGGTACAAACAAATATTTATCTTATTTGGAGATAGATAAATATATATATGTATGTTTACAGTGACAGCGAAACAAATATTCGTAATCAATGCTCAGGTCATCGATTCAGAAGACAACTAACGTCACGGTAGTTAATTAGAATAATTAGATACCTGAAATTGTGCATTCGTGGAATATGTGTTCGTGGAATCTGTGTTCGTGGAATCTGTGTTCGTGAAATCTGTGTTCGTGGAATCCGTGTTCGTGGAATTTGTGGGAAAACCGACACATACTTGAAAATAGACGGTTGTCAACTCCGCCTGCGCCCGCTCGTCGCTAAATGGACTTTATTTTAGGTTGCATTAGTTAGATACACGGCCTTTTGAAATCCGGGTCACTTCTAATTTTAATCCCTCTTCCCTGTGCCATTTATATCGGATCTTTTTTAGCTCAGTTTCGAACCGCAGAATCCGTTTTAGGTATTTGAAATCGTGCTTAGATGGCGCATGCTCTTAAAATTTTAAATGATTCTGGAGTTAAACCATTATGGTAAGACTTACCTAATGTAGAGTTAATCAATTTAAATTAAAAATTGAATTTTAATAAATTGACTATTTTTGGCACTGGGTCTAGGCACCAGAGCGTTAGCAGATGGTCACTTTCTACCATGGTATACGCTACCTACCCTACCTGGACTAAAAATATCCATTGATCCTTTATAACGGTGAAAATGAAGCGGCTGAACCGTGAAAATCTTGTACGGTTCACAGCCTACCGACACGGCCACTCGGAATGGCTTTTACATGTTACTCAAAAGTAAAAATACCTGTAATGCCACTTTAGCAGCGGACATGAACGTGTGAAATGAGAAACAAAATAAAAATAATCACTTCTTTAGGCAAGCAAGCTTGATGGATTCTCACACAATAGAAATTCTAGTAGATAGGTACATTTGTCTACTGATTAATATCAAAAAATGAATTTAGGAATCGGAGTCGGCGACGTGGCACTGTTGACTCAAACATTTGAGTAATTAGCAATCAAACAAAAGAGTAATCATTCAGTCTTCATAATCAAGTATTCATTATTTATGAAAATATTTCTCCAGACCACTTTACGCAATATAATGATAGTTAATTAATTTATGTACCTAACTTGTTTATGAATGATAAAAACATTTTGTTTCGTAAACAGTGAAATGGTGATATCTAATTATATAACATTTTCAGTCACGCGTTTCACGATCGAATATTATCTTATCTACTATTTAAAGATTTTGAAACAAAGAAATAATAAAGGTACTGTCCACAGTCGTGTGTTAGTCGAAACTGCGAGCTAGAGTAGATTAAAATGAAATAGAATCCTTAGAGGGCAATGTGAAGGTCACGAAATGCTGTTTGATTAAAATAAAGTTGATTCATTTCACAAGTTATTCGGTATTAAAATCTGGTATAATAATCAATCATCGGGGTGATAGTGACGTAATCGGCGATCTCCCGTCTCCTCGTCCAATTTGATGGAACGTTTATGGGTATCGTTGATGGCGGATACGTCAGCAGGCCGCTTCACTGAGTAGTGGAGCGGACTGACATCCTCAGATCCGCAATCACTATGCCACGTGGACAGGACATGATACACTTGGTAACTACGGCATTGCGTGAAATGAGCATTAATTTGAAATTAAAAAGAAGTCGGCGAGATCATTTTCGAATATAAATTGACCATTAACTAAGTTAAGTTTGTTATATGTTTCATAATTCAAATAAGATTTTTAATCGGCTGATAATTTTGTTTGAATAAAATTCAATTTTTGTAAGTGTGGAATAACGGTCAAAACTTCAAAATTGTTCCTCGGATGAAATTATCTGGTGCTGGATAAATCAACCCTAATTCATATAGTTACGCATTGTTAACGGTTACGATTGATTTATCAGAATTCCCGCTGAAGATTAAAGCGATTATTAGATAAGTATCACATTTTTAATGAATGGCTGAAACTGATTCTATTAAAAAAATAATGAATACGTTCTAATTCATTGAATTCGTGTAAGTTTTACAGTGTTACCAATTATTAAACTTGTAATTTTACCTATTTGTCGTCCAACGCAGTTTAAGTTACAAATTCATTACGAGCAACACATGAATTATATGCTGGTTATCGACAAATAATATCCCTAAAGCTTTAAGGTTAATTGGGGCCATGGTTAAAAGGAAATCAACCGATTAAACTATATTTGGGTATAAACAGTTTAAAATTAATACCTAACAAACAAACGTTTTCCTCTTGTATGATATAAATAAGTGTTTATAGATATAGGTAGGTGGGTACACGATAACTAAATGGTAACCAACTAATAATGCAAAAAAGCTAAATATATATTGAACGGAATAATTGGTTAATAGGTAAAGGTACAAAAGAAATATAAACACAGAATATATTATGAGAGCAGATTAAATGAATTAAGTATATAATAAAAAAGTATATATTAATAAATAAATACTCATGCAAATGCTATCAGCGACGTTACAATTTTTCCGTAGGTACTAATGAATTCAGGAATTTCTTTATTTTCTGTTTTGACACTTATGGCGAAGAAAATTGTAAAGCGTATAGAGTATTGAAGGCAATTCAGTGTGTTGATCCAGCCCAACAATCCAGTGACGCTGGACTGTCATTTACTGGTTCTCTACTTCAGCTTAGCGCTAGGTGCTGGAGAGATGCAACGGTATTGAAAAAGTCTAAATTGGTCTAATCCAGTGACACTTGTTTCCAGCGCTGGGATAAGATATCAGAATTCTGTAAATCTGACTTTAAGTTGGAAAAAAGTTAATAATCATTAAGTCTAAAACTTGAAACCCAACTTTCCATAAATCATGAAATTAGGAACAAAATACAGCAAACTCTTAGAAATTACGATCGTTCCTTTACCAGCATTATTTCCTCTCATAGTGTCGCAAATATCGTGTCCGGCTGCCAAACACTTTCGGATATTAAGCACGCTTATCCGAGAATAGTGGACATCAATCAAAGCGTCGCGTCAATGCTCAACGGACAGTGTTTTGTGCCAAAATGCCAAGTGCTTTCCCCTGCGCGTGGCCGGTAGCCGGCCAGGGGACACGCCAGCAAGCGGACGCGCGGAGATGTCAGTTCATTCCTCACACATAAATAAACAATTGCAACACACGCCTGTATCTAAGAGTCTGATATATTAGTAGTGTCTACAAATACTGCTTTGATAATAACAATTATTGTTAATTCTCCAAAGGTCACACAGTTATCTATCACGCAGATTGTTGTGTTAATTAAAAGCTGTGTTCTAAGTTTGCAAAATGCATAATCAAATATATTTAACACCTAAAATATATGCATGATAAGACTTCCTAGCGTGCTGGATTGGAACTAAGTAGAAAGTAAGCCGATAAATGGCTCGCCTTATGAACTGTTTGCGTGTCCTATTTTGCAATATATTTGCAAACATATCCTGACCTCGTGTGAACAGTTATTGCTTCTCTATTTAGATTCCATTCGTGATTGTTACACGCGTAGGCTAACGCCGTCGTCCCTTGAATATAAAGAGCAGATCTTAGTGGCCGCGTGACTAACCTGCCAGGAGGAATTACCATCGATTGTATGCTAAGCAGCGGTGACTGCGGCCGCGCCGCTACCATTGACCGGCCGACAGTACGACACCCGCGGCTATAGGATCCGACGTGATTATCAAATGCCAAATTCAATTATAATGGCCTTGTTGCCATAAAAGTCGTGGTATACGCACCAAACATACTTGCCATTTGTGATTAGCAAACGGAACTTATGAGTAAGTCTTTTCATCGGGTACCGCATTACGTAATAGTTTATTATTGTACTATTATGCATTTTGTGGTTGTGCTTGCAAAATGCAGTGATTGAATGAGGTTGACTTGGTAACAAGGATTGTTGACATAAACGGAATAGCCAAACTGCTAAACATGGGTTTCAAATGGACTTTCAACTTCTTTCGTCCAACTCTACCTTTACGACGGAGACATTTCGAGGTTTCTATGAACTTGATATCGATTAGGTTTCGTTTGAAGGCTCTCCGTGAGACCTTTTGTTTAAGCTTTAATATTGCCATCCAATATTTTATTACCAACAAAAACATTTAAAACTACAATCAAATGCTTCCTAGAATGCTTTCTTTGAAATAAGTTGTCGTTTTAGTGTCTGCGTTCCTTTTAACGAATTTACATAGTGCCTACGAGGTCACGCGCATATCAGAAACATATCGGTGTAAGCTTTCAATAATTCACCACAAAGACGAGCTAAGGTTAAATGAAAGTTACATTTGATTGATTTCGTGTTAAAAAGAAAAACATGTTCGCACATGTATTTTTAAACAAGATGTAGGTACATAATAATATTTAAATGTATTATGGTGATGTAACAAATCACTCTGTTATTCAACCGTTACCAATTTATCTCGAAAGAAAACAAATACTGTTATCAATGTGTAAAAGTTTGATCTTGTGGAGACACGTGTACGGTCAATATGTTTGGAACAAAACACAAAAATAAGATCATGTCACTACGGAAATATAAACACAAAATGATTTACTGCCGATCGATTCTGTAAAAATATCACCATGAAATGTTAGGTGAAGTGAGCTGTCAACAGTGTCAATCCCTTGCATTAGTCTGAATTACAGCTCACTCCACGGTCACTGCACCTAAGTGAGATGGTTACAGAATCGCACTGCTGATCGTTTATTCTGGAAAATTCCGAATTTAGGTGGTCCTTGGCCGTTAGCAACGCTATATCAGCAATAAACTCCTGATTTGATGTGCCAATATCTTCCCATTACAGCACCAAGGTACTTACGGTTGATTGAAAAACAAACAATGTGTACTTACTGAATATTACCTTGTTATCAGTGGCATGTATATATATACTTCCCGGGTTAATTCGAGTGAATTCGGCCACAGCTTTTATTATCACTTGAATGTTTGTTTAACTGGCATTGGGTCAGATAAGATAATTCCTGTACCAGCTGTTGTTGCCAACTAGGCAAGTGCTATCAAGTGACCTTTTGTAAGACCATTTGACCCGCCAGGGTTCTTTGAAGACATCGAATATTTTTAGTTGAGCATTTGTTTTTGTCATTGTACAGATGGCCTGATGATGGTACTGTAGTGTTGCGAACTTTAAACTCTTCTGAGAATGAAGGCTGCGGTACTTTTTTTTCTGAGAATGAAGGCTGCGGTACTTTTTTTTCTGAGAATGAAGGCTGCGGTACTTGAGTTGTCTTCGCATTAATAAGTATTTCAAGTTCTACGAATCTCATCATGATAAATAGCAGCATTGTTCATTTTAATATATTCTCTAGGTCTTTTTGTAATAACCTGTCTGTCTATATCGCAAACACAGTATTACCTTGGCAGAAATGAATACTTTTTTAGGGTTCCGTACCCAAAGGGTAAAAACGGGACCCTATTACTAAGACTACTGTCTTTCTGTCTGTCACCAGGCCGTATATCATGAACCGTGATAGCTAGACAGTTGAAATTTTCACAGGTGAAGTATTTCTGTTGCCGCTAAACCAATAAATACTAAAAACAGTTTTTATCAATTACTAGCTGCGCCCCGCGGTTTCACCCGCGTAAGTTTCGATCCCGTGGGAATATCAGGATAAAAGTAGCCTATGTGTTATTCCTAGTTATAAACCATCTGTGTGCCAAATTTCATCCAAATCCGTTCAGTAGTTTTTGCGTGAAAGAGTAACAAACATCCATACATCCATACTTACAAACTTTCGCCTTTATAATAGTAGTAGGATTCTTCCTGCATCAAAATGATGACACAACAAACTCCATAATTCCAGTAGCACTGTGGCATTTCCTTCGGGTTGATGTTGATGACAGAGTTTCTATCAGTAATGTTGAACAGTTCTTTTCTAAACGGAAGAAACATGATGCTCCAGATTTCCACTTGACCGAGTGCGGTTTGCAGATATTTTGTAATTAAATATTTCGCTGATAACATTTGCTGATACCGACGGTCACGTACACACTCGTCAACTTATTTACACACAGATAATATTGAAAATTACAAGAAGCAACCAGACCACACTCTGCTCTACAACAAGTCTGTTTTGAGCAAGATATCGGTTGGTGTTCTGAGTAATTGCCTATAGTCGCACCTTGCTGACAAAAAAAAAACAAACGCTTTAGTTGCGACGGTACTCGTAAAACGATTAACTAGCGATAACATTGACAAGTAACACGGATGAAGAATCACCCAGTAAGCAAGAAATACTACTTTTATCACTTTTTACAGGCACTACGAATAGAATCAATTAGCCAACAAAAAGTTTTTAATTCAAATTATCAACAGAAACGTCGTCGTGACCGAGGTCGACATAGAAACAAGGTACGTTGTCAATTGGAAGAGTAAACAATAAATATTTGGAAGTAAGAGCGACGCATGCGGATGTGAACTGACGTCACAATAGAGGCACACGCCACAAAACACCACCATCGGCCACCGCTATGCGCTTGTTGACACATGTGCACGCGTTCTTCGAGGAAGAACTCTCTGTCAATGGACCGAGGAAGATGCGACTCACTGTTTTTAAAACGTTAGCCAGAATCGCCAATACTAGGATTCGAGAGCGTCAATATGTTGTGTCAACACGACACGACGAAAGCCAGCTCAGGAAACGAACGATTCACTGCGTACTAAATATGCGTGCTGCGAGTTTAGTTTTCACCTTTCTAAACGCCTAGTTAGGCAGGGTTTATCAATAGGTGCAGTACATGTAGTTGGCGTTCTTGTCGAGCGCTCTGTTACATTTGACGATTATTGCTAGTGCTAGTTGGTTGTAAGGCACGGTAAAATTAATAGGCAACATTGAACTTGAACGTGTGTTGCGGTGCGTGCGGATGACGTCACTCACACGTACACGTGCGAGGCGGCGGCATGGCGGCACCACTCGCGCCGCGGCCCCGCAAGGCCGCTGCCTATCGCACCGGCCACATCGCGCCGCACCGCCGTGCCACCGTGCGCGCCTAACTAACCGTGAACACAACCTCACACATGTATACCTACATAACTATATTATATAGCCATATACACACACGGAGTGGCTGCTACGTTCAACACGAGAAAAGCCGATTTAAACTCACATGTTCAGGTAATTAATTGATCATTCGGATAGTTCTGCAATATACAGTAAATATCATTACATTCACTTATTTTCACAATATAGCCAACTTATTCGCTGATTCATGACAACGATAATGTTATGATGACACAGAATAAGAGATAAAAATATAATATTTGTACTTTTTGTGAATTTATGAAGGATTCCGCTAAATTTTCATATGAAAAGGAGCAAATACCGAAAAGACCTTAAGACAAAAGCAATATTCAAATAAGCACTAAGTAAGAAATGTATAAGTCAGTTTTTAACTCACGGCTAATAGGTTATAGCTCCGTCTCACACATTCTCACACACTCAATTATATGAGCATACTGAGTATTTTTATCTGGACAAAAGTCGATAAATGTACACATATCGATAATTTACACTATGGTTATCAAAACCGTCATTGACAACAGTGATAAATAATGCAGGTACCTATTTATGTAAATCTATGTCATAATCGATATCAATATTATCATCATCATCTGCCTAGCCTTTTCCCAACTATGTTGGGGTCGGCTTCCAGTCTAACCGGATTCAGCTGGATACCAGTCTTTTACATGGAGCGACTGCCTATCTGACCTCCACAACCCAGTTACTGGGTAATACGATACCCCTTGGTAAGACTGGTGGTCAGACTTTCGGGCTTCTGACGACCCGTAACGACTGTCAAAGATCTACAAATGACAGCCGGGACCAACGGCTTAACGTGCTTTCCGAGGCACGGAGGGGTTTCGGTATGTAAAGATGGTCACCCATCCACAGACCAACCGCGGCAAGCGTAGCTTAACCTGATCGATCGACCTGTGCGGCTGTTATTATTTAGCCACGAGCCCCTCAATCGCATAAACACATTTTGTACTAAAACAAATACATATATCATAAGCCTGTAGGCTTTCAGCACTGAATTTATAGGTTCAATTACGAGTCTATGGAGTTATGGTAAACCCGTGACTAGCACGAGCATTTATGATTTCATTTAAATCTTGAATACTGGTCATAATAAAGAGCAATAAACTTTGTGGAATAACAAAGTGAACGATAATATCGGAAAGGCAAAATTGACTAACTTTATATGAGTACAGTTTAAGGCTTAATTTTCCAGAAAATGATATAAATTCTTGTTATATCCTACATGCGTATTTTTTACTGTTTTGGAAATTTAATTTTATCACCCTAATCAGAATTTACCTACATGATTTTTTTTTAAATGAAAAATTACACTTTAAGCTGTTCTCCTCTAAAGTTAGCCCTATGTTGCTTAGTCAATTTTGCCTTCAATCGTCGATATAGTTTCACGTATTGCAAAAAAGTTTACCGTTTCCATCGATCTTCACAGCGTACTTTGAGCCTAAAATACGGCAAGAATAAAATGTCTACATCACATGAGCTGGTAGTACCTCAAGTTGTAAAGCAGCTCATTGCTTTTACATGATTGCCGTGCTTTACGATCTCACTTCTGAACCCTCGAACGCAGAATATATGGGGCATGAGAGCAAAAGGGCTACACGCACGAGGGTCTTGAAACTTTAAAATCCTTAAGCATTCGCCTTATAACCATTCCTCGTAGTACATAAGGCGCCAGCTCTTTATTAACGACAGGCCCATTCTGGCATGGTTTCAAATGTTCGCTGCAGATGTCATGTGCTTTAAGGCTCGTTAAAATATTGTCTTAGAAATTTGCGGCACAAACGTTATTTGTTAGGAGAAAATAGGTTATGCTATATATTTAATTGTTGAGAATTTTGAGCACCATCACTTGCAAAAATTTTTAGGATATCTTAAATATCATAATGGCATAGCGTATATTTTGAGTTTGTTGAAAAATTAACTGATCCTACTTTTTATGGGACTATGCCTCCATTACTTGATATGGTTCCCAAATGTTTTCCTGGAGATATCCAGGTCAACTTGAATTAATAATTTTGAGCCATCTTTATTATAATAATAATTGGAGTTAATTATTATTATATTTTATATAACTTAATCATAAAATTTCGCCGACCACTGAAGAATAACTCTGCCGGCAATAATTTTTATTGTTTCGCCAGACGTCATTTATTTCAACCCGGATTTAATGAAAACCGTTGCTTTTTGAAGATAATTTGAGAAAACCCAAATTTATGGAAGTCACTTCCTTCCTCAAACACCTGAAAGTGTAATTTCGTATTTTATTTTCGACAATAAATCAATCATCATCATAAAATGATTATTGAAGCTAAACAGGTGCCAACCGATGTGACTATTCAAATTCAAACATTCACAAAACATATTAGAATCATACGCTATGATAATAGAGAAACACTTCACATAGATATTTCTGTTGTCAACGAAATAGCTCTTGTCGTTGGCAGCATGCCAGAATCGTACACACCACATATCGTCTAGTTCTCTGAGATCCCATATCATACTGGGATACCCACAAATTACGCTCTAGGATTTAACCCAACACCTATTGTGTACGATGCCACCCTATATCAATATTTGACCTAGTTGATGTCATAAAAAAAAACTATGACTCAACTCAGCCACGCCAAAAGATACACATCTCATGCAAACAATATTATCAAGCTCGTAGGAAATACATCTTAATCTAATCTATGATGTTTTGCGTTTCAGACACTCGGTGGACTCGGTCGCGTCGTATTCTAGCCAGAATCACGTTGACCGTATAAGGGCACAGAATTTCTCAGCGGCTTCTTGTCAAGACGAAGGCGACTTCGGGTCGATCAAGACAAGCCTCTTCAGACGGTCGTCATCCAATTTAGAATACCCCAACAAACGGCCGGAAAGCGTCACATCCAACACCAGCTCAACAAGAAGCCGCCTTCGAGAACTTGTCGAAAGGAAATCGAGTCAGGACGAGCACAAGTCCGCGGCAGACACCGTCGGTGATATACAGTATTTTGAAAACCCTACAGAAACATTAGAGTTTGACAAACCGCGAAATTCACTAGAATCTAAGAAAAGTCAAGAAGAACGTCCCAAAAAGAGAAAACTTTCAAAAGGCAAAGAAAAAGATAAAGACAAGGATAAAGATCTTTGTGAGAATAAGAATAAAAAACACGAGAAGTATCAGAGTAAGTTAGCAGAATACTACAAATTACCTGTACAGCTGCCTCAGGACGAATTTTATCAACATTTGACAAGGTCTAAAGCGGCAGAGGAACTCATACAAAAACGTTTCTCGAATTCCGATACTGAATTCAGCGGTAGCTACGGAAGATTGTGCAAACATAAAGAGCCTGAAGGTGCTAATTTACGACGCAGTCGAAGCTTGGCAGTGATAAGAGAGGAAACCTTCACTGATCTGCAGATACAAAACCACGCCAAAAGCAAGAGATCCCAGTTGATACCCCGCGCCCGCTTATTCGACAAGCCTTGCTTCAAAGACAGGTAATTTATTTTATTTCTCCTTATTACTCAATCAATTTTATTTTAAACTAAGTAAATAAATAAATTCGAATGCTGTGCATGCTGCGCGTATATAGATTAATTTACAAGTGTCCACCACCAACACCAGGTTACGATTAGGATATGCTAATTGTCTGTTGTCTTTAAAAACCGTTAAATACATAGCACAAAATTCTTACGCATTTTAGAGAACTAAATGCGACTTTTTTTTGCAGTAGGTATGCCTTACCCAAAAACCTGTAATAATGAATAAATAATTTCGGATTATTTATACTGATTACATACATACATAATCAGCCTACAATGTTACCTGCTGGGACACAGGCCTCCTCTCGGTGAGAGAGTGGTTTATACTGATTGATAAAATATAAAACTATAGTTATTATTATATTATTTGAGAAAACGTATCCAAGCTATTATCCTATGACATCACAAGTAATTGAAGTGAATTTCACGCAAGTTTGTATCTCATTTCAGGTTGCCAGGACGTGCAAAATACCAAACGAAAGAGGAAGTTCTGGAAAGCATATACATTGATAGCACCGCATCTTGTTTTGGGGATATAAACGCGCAGAAAGAAAACGAAAAACCAGAAAACACTGAGAATAGATCGGAAAAAGAAGAAGTCATTTCGCGAAACGAAAGCCATCATTCGAGATCAGTAAGTGGAAGTTGGCCGAACTTGAATGAAGAAATAAAACAGACAAACCTATCTGAAGATAGCATCGGACATTCCCGTAATCCGAGTGAAATTGATAGTTTAGATTCTAACTACGTAAGAAAACATTATAATTTTGAAGCTCATAGAAAAAATTATAAAGACAGCTCACCGGAATCAGACCGATCTATCACATCACCTAATCCCAGCAAGGAACTTTATATAACAACAGACGAACACGGAACCGATAACGAAGATAAAGAAAGATCGAAAAATAATACACCAAAATCATTTACAAACGACAGTCTTACGCGGAGTGACAAGGATAAACGCATCGAACCTAAACCAATAAGTTACACAGAAACCTATGACAAATTTTCTGTAAAAAATAAGAAGAGTGAAGAAAATACAAGTCTAATACCAGCAGAAATTGTACAAATAGATGAATCGAAAAACGATAATGATATACAATCTATAGCCTCTGAAAACGACGAAATCGTGTCAAGCCCCCCGGATAGCATAACTTCCTATATTTCAATCTCAATCGCTTCGTCGGATAAGTCGCACAAGTTGGAATACTTGGCTAATTCTCTTGCTGAAAAGATTGACGAATATTGCGACTCTCAATTTAAGGAAAACAATTCCATCGCATCGCACACCATTAATTCCGAAAATAATAATCAAGAGACAGATCCCATATATACTCAAGTTAACAAGAAAAAGACCTTCGCTGACATTCGTAGAGACTCTTTTTTAAAGAAGAATGGTAACCTTTTCAACGAAATATTGAAAAAACAGAACAACGAAGTGTATGTCAGTAACACATACATTGAAAGTGATACTTATTCTACAAAGAGTCACTGCACTTCTAAGAACATTACAACTGAACCTTTTGTTACTACGCTTATCGAAAATCAGTATTATTCGCTTCCTGATATCAATATCAGCAAGTGCTTAAGAAAATCAGAACGTATTGACGCTCAGTTAAGAGAGGAAGATCCAGAAGACATACCTTGTGAAAACACATATGAAATAGCACAAACACATTTTCGGGAGATATTATCTTCAAAAGGCACTGAAAATTACGGTCAATTAAATAAAACTTTTACAAAACCAGCACATAACATAAAAATTCAAACAAATAATTGCATTTACCTTCCGGAATATACAGAACCTCAGTTAATACAAAACTTTAACAAGCTTGACGACGACTTAAAATCTATTATAACTGTCGATAGTTCTAACGCTGACGACAAAGAAACAAATTATTTTCGTTCGGATAACCATCAAAACGAAAGAGAGATAAATGAAATAGAAGGAACAATAAGAAACAACAAAATCATCACAAAATCGGAAAGCCTGAAAATATCTAATTCCGACTACAGGCCAGAAATAAATATAACAAAATCTTTATCTAACGATAATATAACTAAATCTTTGCAAAACAAGAAGCCACGACTAGGAATAATTAAAAAACATTATTCTCTCCGGCAACGGGATCCAACAGAAGAAGACGAAATTATTCGAATACCTAGTCCAGACACTGTAGAAAAAAGTATTGTTAAAACAAGTGATTTCGCGACAGCAAAATCCTCCACAGCTGAAGAAACAAATACCCATTCACTTTTATCGAGAGTTCAATCATTCAAGACATCAGCAGAATCTAATATTGCATTGGTCCCTTTAAGTGGTCACCAAACAATTGTTATAGATCCACCGCTGACACAAACGCCAAAAGAAAATAACAACCGAATAGAATTAAATCTTCAACGAGAATCAGAAACTAAGACAACTCTACCAGAAGTAACCAATTTGATAGAAAGGCAACCAAAATTTGAAGAAAAAATTGTTCCGGAGCCTGCTACTGAAACTATTAAAGGAGTAAGAAAAGTATCAGCAGATAATTGTATTGATACATCCAGTTACTATACACCCAAAGACCCTTTCATAACTATTAAATTGAATAAAGTTGTTAAAACCACTATACCAAAACTCAGAAAAGAAACAACTGAAAAAATTGCATTTGTGCATCACAATTTTGACAAACCACCTCCAAAGTTGATAATAAAGGACAACAAAAATTGCCAAGAGCAATCATTACATACTTTCAAAAAAATTAACACCAGTATGTCGAGACCTCAAGTATTACAGGTGATTGATTCCAAAAGTAAAAAGCAAAATATTGCAGCGAAAATGGAAAATACCATTGAAACAAGTGCTGCAATTTTTAAGAAAGCAGATTTTCCAGGTGAAGTTAAAGAAGAGATTAAAACTCCTAAAACTGAAAACAGCGTAAAAGAAAAACTTAATAACGCAATAAAAACCGATATCGAATATCAAGAGAAACTAAATTCAGTTAAAAACTATTGGTCAAAGCTTGTAGACAAAAATCCAGATGGCAATGAGAATATAAACAAACAAGAGTTAAAAGTTCATCAAGAAAATTTAAACAACAATAACGGCAGCGATTTTGGAGACGTAAAAGTAGAAAAGAATCAACAGAAGAACGATGACAGCAACTGTTTGTCAGAAATATCAGTAGGAAATATAATCAAGTCTTTGGAAAGCGTTAAAATTGTAGACAGCATACGCAAATTCAGTCAGGCGAAAATACAATTATGGAAAGATGAGACCGAAAAAGTAAAAAGTGACTCTGAAATAGAAGAATCAACATTGGAAAAAATTGTCAAGGATTGTGATCCAAACTTATATGATAAGAGTGAAGTAAAATCTGAAATAGATTTATGCAGAGATACTCCAGAGATAGAAATAGTAGAGTTAAGCTGCGATGATAACCAAAATCAGAAAACTCAAGCTACGCTTATAAAAGCAAAGGGTTTCGAAAATGGATGTGATGATTTCGATCACGTTCGATACAAGGTGATGAAATCAGAATTATTTAAAAACAGCATGATAGCTAATTACCGCAAAGAAGCTCAGTTTGATGGGTTGTTACAGTATCTACAAGATTACAGCTTTCAGGAACTGTTGGTAAATAACAACATCGTAATTATTGAACCAGTTCGTACTAAAGTTGAACCGGCACCTAGAAAAAATACAGATACATGTAAAATTCCACCAACTTTACTGAAGAAAAACGATAATAACGCTTCCACTGATAAACCCAAAAATGCTGTACGAAGACATTTCTTTTATCATCCCATAAGAGTAAACAAAGAAATAATAGAAGAAGAACTCCCCAACCCAGACACGGTGAAGAAAGTAAGAAATTTATTCGAAGATACATTGAAAATGAAAAGTCCTATGACGCATGATCCACCACTGGTTAATGAAAACATAGGTTTGACAAGAAGAGCAACGTCTTATAGGAATCTTAACGAAGAAACAAAAGGAAGCAAAAATGGTGGTAGAAAGAAAATTATACGACAACTGACCATAGATACAAACTTTGGCAATAAGAAATGGGACAATGCTAGTCTTTCCAGTGGTGTGTCGAGCGGAGATCTCAGTTCAAACAACGAATATGAAACTGATGGACTAAGCCCATATTCTCAAAAAAATTTAAAAGATAATGTATATAGCTCAAGTGAAGAATATCTTTGTGATTCAATGAACCAGGATTTTTGCTGTGAAAGTCAATACGTAAGTCCAGATATTTTAAGAAAAATAAGAGAGTGTGGAACTTCAATAACATACTACGGAGGAAAAGTATTAACCTCAAAAACTGGTTCAACCGTAAGTCCTATGACGAAAGCGATAATGGAAGAAATAAAGAGTCTTCAAAAAAACTGCAGTAGAGATTGTTATTCGTGTCAAACCAAATGTCGAGGAGATAAGTGTTCATGTCTCGTAGCAGATAAACATAAGCAAATACTTTCGGAAAAACAAAATTCCAATACGAGTTTAGATTCAGGAAATCAAAACCAAGACAAGAACAAACGAACGGAGGGGTTTCCAGGCTTTAAATTTAAACTAGTAAAATCGAACAGCTGTAGCAGTCGTTTAGAGCTCACTGGTACAGATGATAGCAAAAATCCGCGAAACAAATTCAAAAAACAAATATCAAAAGATGACCCCCCATTACTACAACATGACGACGAAAATTCAGTTAAAAATAAAATCTGTCGTCTTGAAAGCTACAGTAAAGGTATTGTTAAAACTCCATTTGACAATAAAGACAGCGGAATTAAAAAGGACATAGTAAAATCCAAAATTGAAGCTATAAAACAAAATGATGCTATTATTAAAAAGAAAGAAGCTGTTTTACAACAAATGGTAACCGTTACCGAATCTACAAAAGAAGCAATGATCCCGGAACAACAAGATGAATGTACAGAGGAAGATAACGCAGCGGCGCAAGCAGACAAACAAGCTGCTAATGCCCACACCTTCGAAAAGAAATTTTATTATGTGAACGAGAACTTAGATCAAGGCAAAGTAACGACAGGAAAATTCGGAGAAATGGTGTTCGAAGAGTTTGAAGTTTTAGAGTCTTGCTTCGATAGTTTGAATAGCAATAAGTCATTAAAATAATGAAATATATCTGCATTATTATCATAAGCTTTTGCTTACGTAAAATGTGATCTGTATTCAAATAACACTAATAAATTATTGCAAGATAATATAGTACCTATTAATATAAATATTTAGCATTTAATCATTTATCTAAATTAGTTTTAGGTGTAATCTTTTACCATAGTTAGCTGTTAACGTTCGCGATCAAAGTGTACCGTATTATTGGTGATGGTCTCTTTTCTGTAATAAATGTATTTTATGGATGCTGTGGGTTGTTTAGTTCCTAGATCCTTACCCTCAGATTTTTCGTGCTCGACTTTTGTAGGCGTTTTAGTTCCATGCGTACATACACTTGTGAAGAAGGAGCGGCGCACGGGCCGCCAACGGCGACACCACGACTCCTGGTAACAAAAAAAATAGCACAACTTAAGTACGAAATATTATTTTTAAATGAATTTATATCTGTATTGGTATCTGACCAGCAGTAAAAACTCCCTTTCCAACACAGTTGTTACATATTATATGTATGTCTAGTTAAAACATGAATTCCAAAAAAACTCATAAAAAAGTTAAAAAACGATATGGAGAAACGGATGTTTATTTTTTACCTTTGATAATATTACGCGTTTATTTGATTGACATTTAGGTATGAAATATTGACATTTAGGTAGGAGTAAATCTGTTTTACGGCATATTAACGTCAATGAAGACAAGCTGTGGCAATGTTGAGAATAACTTGGCAAAACGCCTTTAAATATTTTCGAATAAAACAGAAATACATTTAAGTGATCACAATTTGATTCACATGTATACATTTATCATAATCCTCCTGCCCGTATACTAATTTATTTTGGGTGGCGCAATGCGTTTTCTTCCTGCAAACATCTCTATCAGCCGTCATCTCAATTTTCACCTCCTTTCTGGTCATATCATCTTTCACGCAACCCACCCATAATTTCTATGGTGTTCCCCTACTCGTCATCATCAACATTTCAACCGAAAAACGTACACTGCTAAACATAAGTCTCTCTCAAGTACCGTCACGTCGACCGGTTCCGTGCTTCTCGCACCTAGCGGATTTCTGTGGTTTATACCAAGTAATCGGTCCACCTTATAGGAGGCCTTCCAACGCTACGTTCAACTACCTAGATTCAAATATTTTGTAAGTCAAAAACTGCAGTAACTAGATGACAGGAACATTCATACCATTAGTTAATTACCATTTGGTAGCATTTAACTAATTAGGTATTCCAATGCTAATGAAACAGACAGCCGAGTACAAAAGAGAGCACTTAGAATGTTCATATGGCAATGACTACACATAATAATTAATCACAGAAACGACGCAGAAGACAGATATATGAGAGTAGTAGACACGACTGTTAGTCATAGTCTGTGACTTATTAGACAGCTCCTACGTGTTAGCAATTACTCAATTAATCAGAATTTTATTAAGATTGATCCAAACATTATAAAAGATAGATCCAATGAAAGAAGATAATTATGTTATGTGCAGATAGAAATGAACAAAAAAAATTACGTAACTTGTAATTGCACTAGTGCCAAGGCACCACTTACTTTATGGTCCTGGCTTGCAATGCAACGACACTAAATCACGTGTCAAACGACTGTTTGCTTGCTGGACTGTGATAAGAGTATTACGTTTACGCTTTTGAATCCCTGGAGGAAATGTTACGTTATTTTAAGAGTGTACAATTAATTTATATATAAAATCGAAGAGCTATTATAACAAGAACGTTTACATTCCAATCTCAATTCTAGAAAAGTAAAAAAATTAATGGGGTTTTTGACATTGTTTATCGCTGAGATGAGATTAACTATATTTTGAATATTTTTTTTTTGGAATTGGCCTCCTGTTGTTGTTCCTTAATGTTTCCTCCATATCAGATCGTTGCCATCGGCATTAAGAGATGTCTTATCGTGCAGTGTCCCTGAACCTGTCTTCCTAAATTAAATTGTTAGGTACAGACGAAAGCACATCAAGCTCCTACAATCTGTCAAATTTCTTTATTAGATTTTCAACTTTATCGCTGACGCACTAAGGCTCTAGGTTGATTGGGAATATTTGACAGTATCTGGTAACTTGTCCTGCTGTCGTCCGTACAAAGAAGAAATTTGTAATATTTTTGTTCAAAGTAATCTGTTTAAGAATTCCATTACTGTTGGACGTGCTGTATTTCTGCCAGACGCAAAGGTTCGTTGGAATGAAAATAAACTATTTGCCGGAACATAAATTAGGCAAATAACTAGTCGAATAACCGCTAAACTATCCTGTAGCTCGATTTAAATACTTTATTTTGGCACCTTCGCTTCAAAATGTTTACATTAGTCTCATTTGATCACATTTTCGGACTGTAAAAGTGAACGATTAAATAGAAGTTGGGTTTTTCCGTGTTGTCAGAAACAAGAAAAAATAACCAAACATACGCGCATGAACCATAGTCTGGGTCATTTTAAAACTTTGTATTAAAATAACCCAGACCCTCACAATGTCGCACCGGCTCTTCAGAAAACGTTTAACCTCTGGAATGCAGACATGCAGTGTTAATAATATTATGCATTCTGAAGATCAAGAATTATTCTCACAGCTGTTGCGCATTTGTTCAGCGTAATAATTGCGTCAAATGACAATCTATTAGGTAAATAAATTTTAATAGGGCCAGATCGCTTCGCTATGTGTTCTGAGAAAAGATAAAGGAATTGAACCACGGAATAATTTATAGTAATTATAAATAAAAATATCTCATACAAGAACAGGGTTATCTTATTTAACAAATTGCTACTAGATAAAACAAACATTATTCTCTATGCCTAGAGCTACTATTCAACCATATTAATTCGCTAGATTCTAATATTAATCTGCCGAGATCTAAGACACATACACACGACACGTACATAGATCCGATATGAATTATAGTGCATAATGACTATGGTTTGTAGTAAAATTTAGGTCCATAATGATAGATTAAGCTGATAGATACGTTGCCCTTGTTATCGAATGAACCAGTACGCACTACACAAGCGGCAGGTTTAAGGTCATCGACCCGTGAATTGATTGTGAGTATTTACAGCATAACCTTGGCGATATTCATTTGTAGGAATCATGTTTTTTGTTCAACGTTATCATCGGTTTATGGTACAAAGTGTACTTTTTAACTAGAGTTGGTTGTTTTAATAAAAGATGAGGATTTTAACCTCGCGTTCTTTTGTTTTCCATGGACTTGATTGAAAAAAAAAATGAGTCCGAAGCAAAAACAACAATGTAGACAATGGATTCAAAATGCGTTACGTGTACTGTGTAGTTAATGATAGTTTACAAGCAAATAATGCTAACATTACTTCTTTATGAGAGACCAACAACCTTTTTTAACTGGAGAGCTCTTTTATTCTTATCAAGCTTGACACAGGACAAAGGGAACACTCACTTGATATGCACACTTGGCAACAAGCCGAAGTGATGTCATCAATCAAACCATATAGATCAACCGAAAAATTAATGATAACTGACTTATTAATTTAACTCTGTTATATCCAATCAAAAATCACAGTCGTATATTAATTTTATCGATCGTTTACAACTTTCCCGAATATACCTATAGATCTTAATTACAGTATTGAATATTACCTATTCATATCTATTGCATGTGTATGCAGACAAAACAAAATCAAAGTTCAGTCTTTAATTAAGATGAATGAAACCAACTATCTTGTGGACCCGTATTCATGTGACCGTATTACAATTATTACTAGATCTTTGTGTTCCATATAGCCATATGAGAACAATGTGTAATTTTCATTTTTCAATTCGTTCTAAACTTTTACCATATTATGCAGCAGTGTACATTGAGATAATAACGATTGTGTATCTTGCATTTTTTTTTATGTTATAGAGCCTATTCACTCTAGCCTTGAAGACACTTAACCGAAGCGTCATAGACAGTTTTATGAACTTACTTTTACCATACCAAACGTTCAGGTTGGCAACATCTAGAAAAGAAAAATGATAAGCGAAAACCATAAAGTAAAAAATAACGGCTGCGTACGCTTCGGTTTGTAAACAGGGGCCTTATTCTGCTATTACAATAGTGTCATTATGACAATGACATTGATCACAAAACGGTTGATTTCGACAAGTTTTGTAATCTACTACATACAGAAATTTTCAAAATCAACCATTATGAGATCAATGACAACCATTGTAATAGCAGAATAAGGCCCCAGACGGGAAGACCACCGCAGGCAAATTGTTCCAATCCTTCGATGTACGCGGTATAAAAGACGAGGCAAAACGCTTCGTCCGGGTTGTAGTGGTGTCAACAACGTAAGGTATCTTGCATTTCTTCATAGTGAAGAAGTAGTCTGGTTTACACAATTAAAATTGTATCACACAGCATCTGGTACAGGCGAAAGCACATTAAGCTACTACAATCTGTCAAATTTCTTTATTAGATTTTCAACATTATCGCTAAGGCATTAAGGCTCAAGGTAGATTGGGAATATTTGATAGGTTCGGGTAGCTTCACCTGCTGTCATCCGTACATTGACATCCAGAACTTAAATGCAAGGCAATCACGGTGTAGCAATAAAGTCCATTCTACTCGCTTATGTTTTCTGTTAAACACTTCATAGGTTTTAAATTTAATTGGTCTATGTTCTTTCTTTCGTCACGATCTACCTCTTTGCCTCTTTTCTTTTTTTCCTTTTGTTATGGTGGTTATAAAGTTATCGTGCAAAACATACATACCTAGGTAAAACTATTATCCTACATGATCAGATGTTAGAGCTCAATGAAGCCACAGCATCATCACATCAACAGATTCACTCGTAACGCTTATTGAACACGGAAAATGACTCGTGTAATAATAAACAGCAGTATCCTAATTGCGCAACACATTATTAATCGGAATCTGCATCATTTTGAAGCAAATTTCTAAACCTTTGCTTCAAGTTCGAAAAATTTGTCTGCATAACACCTAAATAACGCAATAAATGCAGATTGCGGTCCAAACGATACCAACTAGTCTCAATCATTACACTACTATACATTACATGATTCCTCTACTGACATTCACATAATTATCTAGGTATCGGATCGCATGTGATGAGCAATGATTTAAATCGGAAAATACTGAGTAAATGTAATTCGTCATGACGCATTGTCATGACGAATAGCATACGTCTTACTCTAGATGTGGTTAAACAATAGAAGTAGAGTATGAAAGCTTGTCAGTCCATGTTATTCAGACTTATGCTTACTAGAGTGAATTTGGCAAGCTGTTGGTAATGTAGGTCAATTACCAAACGGACGAACAGGTCGTTTACCTAATAGTCATGTCACGCGATGTGTCCACCTGTGGACCGCTGAAACTGAAGAACGAGTAACAAAACGTTTTTGATGTGATTCCTCAAGGAGTTATCTATCAGACATTTAGGCTCGAATCAAACGCCCGGATCACAAAGGAAGAACTTTCCAATATCTAAAATCGCTCGTCTTATTAGTCATGATTTTTATTAAGAACACCCACGTAGGTTATTTCCATGGCACTGTGCTTTATGATTTCTACTAGCAGAGTTAGAATACCAAATTATGCGTATACAATGCACAATAAGCGATATTCCGAACTTTTCTTCCTTGCCTGGTCCTCCATGTCCATGGAGGACCAGGCAGAAGGAGAAAAAAATGAGCATAGTGCTTTGAGTCCTCAAAGTTTCTCTGCAAGCTGTCAGGTTATCGTTCACATATTCTTCGTTCATATCATTCCGCACATTCATTTCTTCTTATCTTAAGCTTCAATCTCGATTCATCTATTCTCCATTTCATACGTTGCCCTTGTCATATATTTATGTGATAAGCGTAACTATTTAACTTCGTCTAATGCCCACAAATTGTACTATACCTACTAGAATCGTCTAATTGATGTTAATCTTTATTTAGGACGGCTGAGCTAGTAGGTAATTATTTACCAACGTGAACACTACATTAGCAAGGTACTAATTGGTAAATCCAGAAAAATTTGGAGCGATCTGGAGAGGGCAAGTAACTTTGTAACGTGCTGTTTAAACTTTACTTGACATGTTTAAGTTTTGCCTGACTTTAAGTTCACATCTTCGTATAATTTTGCACGTGCACTGTGTTCTTATACAAGAGTGTTTTCTCGTGTGGATACACCATAAAGGACTCGAAGGTTGACGACGACAACATTTTTCTTTCTGCCAAGAGTAGTGGTTCTAGTGGATGCATTCTTTTTAAACATGTAGAAGAATATCTAAACTTCGTGAGATAATTTTAAAACGTATATCTTTCAGGATTACCTAATGTAGATTATGTTGGATAAAATTCCATACAATCTAAGGTAGCTTACATTGAAAACATAACCGATAAGAACACATCGATCAATATGTCGATGCATTGAGATAAGTACTAAAATATTTCACATGCAGTGTTATAAGCACAGAATAAATAGTACAAGTGCATTGATAGCACAGCTTTTCTAATATTATTATTTGTGTTTTCCGTTACATTATAAAGTAGTCTCGTCTCCTACTTGTACCTACCTCCGCCTTGCACTTTTACGATGCGTGATTCTGTCGTTTGTCAACAGGACAGATAACGGGAATTCAACTGTGGTCGTCAGAAGATAAACCTCTTTACTTATAAACTTTGCATAAAGTAAATTAATGATTAGTGACTGTTTAACAATATATT
>VKGM01011796.1:0-10533 GCA_007844875.1 Busseola fusca | reverse complement strand
TCTAAGCCGGCAGCCGAAGATGTGGCCTACCACCGTTATTACTGCTCGTTTAGCACTACCCAGGGGACACGTGTAGGGTGGTCATAATAAAATAAGTAGATCCTACGGACGCAAGCAGTTCATCCCCCAAAGTCTTATTAAAAGCCGGCCATTAGGATCGTAAAAAATTTGGTAGGCAGCATAAGTCCACAAGAGGCAATTCTTTCGTATACCTAGGTCTACATCGGCGGCAACCTAGGCAGTTTACATTAGTTAGTGCTACTAACTTGGTAGATGGCAGTTAATCTTATTTTTATAAGAAAAAGCGTTGGTTCATTTTTAGGGTTCCGTAGTCAACTAGAAACCCTTATAGTTTCGTATAGTCCGCGGATAATCTCAGTGACCGTTAGCACTAAAAAGCTGAAATTTAGTACCAATATATCAATCACGCCGACAAAGTGGTAAAATAAAAAGTGGAAAAAAAAAATGTTTTATTAGGGCACGTAAAATGGGAAGTGTTTTTTTTTTTCATTTCAACCCTAACGTGTGATATATTGTTGGATGGATATTTAAAAATGAATAAGGGTTTACTAAAATTATTTTTTGTTAATGTTAATATTTTCGGAAATAATTTCTCCGAAAGGAAAAAAAAAGTGTCCCCCCCTTTTTTGAACCATAAGTTTAAAAAATATGAAAAATATCTCAAAAGTAGAACATTATAAATACTACCTAGAAAAAATATTTTTAACTTGATAGGTTGAACAGTTTTTGAAAAGTTGTGCAAAATAATTTCTGTACTAAGTTTGTAATTTAACCGTAGGTATACGCAAGCAATTCAAATAAAAATAAAATAATTATCAAAATCGGTTCACATAATCCAAAATTACCACCGATACCCGTCTAATTTGTATAAATTAGTAACACATTTTCCCGTGAGATGACGCTGTAACTCTTAATTAACTCTTAAGTGGGGACTTATTGTGACGGACGGGAAACTACGGAACCCTACACTGAGCGTGGCCCGACACGCTCTTGGCCGGTTTTATCCTTTGGGTACGAAGCACTAAAAAGATCAAGTACGACCTTTCATGCTTTTTTTTTGGTGTGTGGGAAATCATAAAATGACCTCTCCCGCTCTGGGCGGAGCGGAAGGGCGTGTCAGACTTCTACTGACTAAAACCCACCCATTTTCCTTCACCTGCCTATGCGCCAGGGGCCCCGGTGTCTCTTTCGAACTACCCACGGCCGTGGGGCTGGCCCCACGGCGGCGACGGTGGGGTCTATTCTTATAGACCCCACCGTCACCCCACGCTGTGCTGACATCTCTTTGAGGCGCGCGCAGAACACGACGCGCCGTCGACCCGGGCCTGGTCCTTGCCGGACGACGAGCTACCCATTGCTCGTTGCCCGCAAGCCCGCGCCTACGGTGGCCGGGAGTTCGGTGTTATCTCCTGACGACCAGGGAGTCTCCTGCGGCGGCTAGGAGCGTAAGGGCGCTGCGAGCCTCTGCCTCATGCGCCCCGCCTCCTCCTTTGCGAGCATTACTGCTTTGTAGAAAGAAGTGACGGCCAGCCTTGCGCTTCGCTCCGGACCATGGCCTGGACCAGGGCCGGACGCGAGAGATCGCCGCCGCCTATCGCCACCACGAGGACACGGCGGTGCTCCGCCCAAGCGGCGCAGACCTCCATCGTGTCCTCAGGCACGACCATGCTCATTGTGGCGTTCCGTAGTCGGGATGCACAATATTAATTTCATCGACAGCAAAAGTAAGTTTGTAATTTATGGTACACACGGCTACACATCAAGCTATGCATTTCCAGACTTAGCTGACCTCGCATTGGCTTTATGTATAATCTCAAATCAGCTTATACTGGTTATGTATACCTTGATGTGTAGCTGTGCGTACATGGCAATGAATTACAAACTTAGTTTTCAAAAGTTTTCTTGTGAAACTTACGATGGGTTTACAAAAAATAAAATGATATTTGCGTTGACTTTTACTATTATTTTGAGTACGTACATAAATTATATTTTAATTAATGTTCTCAAAAAAGTCCGCTTTTGTGAGGCGGTCGTGTTGGCGCAGGTTACGGTCATTTTCGTGGTGTTTTATTAAAAAGTAACTAAAATAACTACTTGCTACGTAACTAGTTGCAACCCCTTCAAGACTTACTTACGCATTTGTAGAAATACAAAGTGGCCCCTGTATTTTCCAAAGAATCTGTGTGAAACAAAGTTATTTCTGCAGTTGTAACTGAACTGTCGGCTGTGATCTAGATATTTTTCTCATTTTTTTTTTAACTTGGTTCCTATGAAGGACTATAAAAATGAAAAAAAAAATCGAGATGCTAATTAAGGTTAAATAGTAAAATCAACAATTAGGTATACCATTTATATTAACTCTTAGACAGTTGATCCACTTTGAGTCTACTGAAAGCACGTTATTGAGAACAAATATATATTTATTAAGTAATGGAAATTCAATGGTGTATGTACACGTATTCGATTTACGAAATTAATATATAACGTGAGCTGTAACCGTGGCTATTTCCTGCGGCTCCGTCCGGGCGCAGTAAAGGTTTGTAATTACAAATTACAAGTTATTGGAGGTTGATGCACTGCACTCCGTCGCCGCCGCGCCGCCTGCGCCCGCGCACCGCACAAATGCACACATTTGATGGCGACAGGTTCAACAAACTGACTCGGCGTCTGCACGGTGACGACCACTCTTTTACGCCATTACTCGTAATGATGTTTTGAATTATTATAGAAAAATTATGGCGTTCAAGACCCTTAATTACGACGTTCGGCAAGACGATGCCCTTTGGCAGTGCTTATGTCGAGAAAAATTCCTGGAAAGATATATGAGATAACGTTTTGTATGTACAAAAATACGACACATAAATCAATCGGAACATATATTTTTGATTACGATTAAATGCTTTTATGTAGTCACTATACACTGGAGAATCGTGTCGAGACTCGAGCGTGTAAATGCATAGTCAGTTTCAAAGAGACACAACATGTAGGCTTAGGTGCGTGTAGGTACACATTATGTAAAACTGTCAATTGCAAGAATGTGCATTTCATTTCAATAGTTGACTTACAGAAACACCTTTCTTCTGCACCCTTGTGCTATATAATATATTGTTACACTTGAATTTATTTTGACATACATACGCAACGAATTTTACTTGTCAGCTATTTCTGTTAGCCTGTTCATCGAAGTATTTGTTAAGCAGCATAGAAGGTGTTTTGCATTTGCAGGTGCAATCCGTGCTGTGTATTTTTAGACGACTATTTATATCGGACCGGCTCGAAGCGACCGATGAGCTGTCGGTGGATGATCCGATGACGACGTGTTTCTATCACTATTCATACACGTCTACCTTTGTCTACCTATATTACTACAACATGAAAAATGAATATTAATAAAGCAGAAACATAAAACCTCATATCATAATCTCGACGAACAGAAAGACTAACACATTTTCAATTATGGTGGATGAAGTCAGTTTTCCATTCCAAGCCAACTTTTGTGGTTAAGTAAGCGGTTCTGCTTAATGTATTAGTCATAGGGATAAGCTACTTTGTTAGCGATTCTGAGGAAAAAATATGATCAAACGAAGTAAAAAATATATTGTTTCGGGTCACGTTCGTTTTATTTTGACGTATGAACCTGTATTGATTACGGAGAAGGCGATGATTCAACAGGTAGCTGGTTCCGGTTGGTCCTGATCGTTTACTGAGTAATGCAAACTGCTTAGGTGAGGTGGATGAGACTCACGATAATATGTACGTACTTATTTGCCCGTAAATATAGACATCGCTGTCGATTACGTTAAACAAATATTTTAATATATGCTTTGGCAGGGTTTTGACATCTATTTTTTGTTATATGGAAATATTTAATATTTGTATAAAATATCTGCAGTGTCGACCAAAAGTCCATTGGCAATCTCACAAAGCAATAGCTTGACCTTTAATTTGACTTAGGTACGTCCTAGTTTCAAGAAAATATATCATTGTCGTCAACAAGTGATTGTAGTTCATAATTTCAACATTGTCACATCCTCCAATGTAGTCCTTAAAATGCCACCGGAGTTTTGAGCGTTACTGTAACTACGCTTAGATAAATATTGAGTCGATGAACTTTGTTCGGTGTTTAACCAAGAATGTAACTTGTAGAATAAAATATCATGCAGGCCCCTAGAATGAGTTAGGCCAAAAGAGTAAGGTAAAACCAAATAAAACTATGGATGGATAGTCAAGAAGATGATATGGTTTAAAAGATGGGGACAACGGAAATGACGGCTTATATATAGGAATGAAAGAAGACATGCTCCCTCATCAAATAATAATCCCAACTATTGGGATAAGGGCAGCAGATTATATATTTGATAAAAGTTGTTTACTAAAACGTAAAATAATTAGGGACTTACAGACTGCAATAATTTATTGGGATATTTTGACCGGATTTAGAGGGCAACAGCGGCGAACGTTCAGCGTGGTTGGAGTGCGCGCTGGGCGTGTCCTTGCTAATGTTCGGCGCCATGCTGGAGCGATGCTGCGCGCTGCTGCCGGAAGCGCCGCAGTCGCAGCACCACACTGACGCACTGCTTCTGCTGCCTGCTATCAAGGTAAAGGAAACTAGATGACCTGTGCCTACTTCCTTGGGCGGTATAATAAAAATATAATAATTGTTTACTTGTGATGGAATCCGACCACCACGAAAGTCCTTTAATTTTTCGATTTAATATATAGCCTATGACACTCACAAATAAAGTGGCTTTCTACTTAAAACATTCTTTTCAAATTCGGTTCAGTTGATCCCCCCTACAACCTCACAAATAACCTCTTTATAATATTAGTAAAGATTATACACAACTTAAGATACAAAATATTCTGATCATAAGGTACCAAGATAACGATAAAATAAACCAATTTGTAAACTGTATTGGAGTTCTGCAGCAGAAATCAAAACCGTTTTAACATAGATCAAAATTCATAGGATGTATCGATTTTATTCATTTATTCTAGATGTAATAAACGAGAACAATACTAACAGTTTGCCTTTAGCAAGACTAACATTCCTATATAGGCCAACAAAATTTTATTGCGATAGTATCTTCTGGCTACCTATAGCGCCATAACGTCTATCTCATGATTTGTGGGTTACTGTGATACCGAGAGCTAAATCTTGTTTTTTTTTTTTTATAAACGTTTAGAGATGTACAGTTAAAAAACTCCAATTACTTTGGAACGCCAGTGTAACATGTAATTAAGAAAATAGCCGTGTACGTGTGTTAATGTGATAATAATTTATTAAGTGAGATCGTTTCATAATAATTATTTGTATTTTAAGGTGTGGTCCGACTGGATGTTATGCCACAGTAGTGTATGGAATCCACCACCATCGTTCGACAGTTTTGAAATCGGGTGAGTCTATTTTTTTATTACCGTTATGTTACCTGTATTTATGAATCTGATTTTTATTGTTAACTGTTTATTTTTGTTTAGAACCGATACCGACCCGTGGGACTGGCTTGCAAAGCTTATGAACATATTGGAATCTTTTGATGACAAGTCGATAGAATTCGAAAACGAAATGAAAGAAGGTGAGAATCCATTGTTGTTTGTTTACACCACGAGCAAGTTGCCATATTAGGTCCGTTTGTGGTATGTCTGTGAGAAGTAATTTTTTTTGTGTATGAATATTTGTCATCCCCATACGTGTTATAACACACTAGCTGGGCCCCGCGGTTTTAGCTGGATCCCGTGGTGTTATCGAGATCCTATGTGTTGATCCTGGTTATAAACCTTGTGCCAAATTTTATAAAAATCCGTTCCGTTGTTTTTGCGTGAAAGAATAACATACATCCATACAAACTTCTTCGTGTTTATAATATTAGTAGGAAGTTATTATGAAATACTGGATCGTATCATGTTTATTTTCTGTTTTAAGGCTACAACGAAATTGGGCCACGATTGCTGTTTTTTTTCTCGTAGAAAAAATCGATATTTAAAATATGTGTGGTATAAAGATAAAAGTACAGGATACTTAAAATATAATTCACCTAAGCTTCTATATAATCATTATCCCTGTTAACATTAAAACCATTAGTTACATTGTTGTCAAGATAAAGTAAATTCTAATTACAGCGGTATATAATCCCGTCACATTTGCGGTCGTCTTGGGTTCCGCAGATCCCATAAGGATAAAGTCAACGATAGTGCATGTTTATAACTAGTATTTCACCGCCTGCAACCGCTGAAAGTCGACACTACATAAATATAGCGATTTATATTAGCAAAGAAAGCTATAAAAGTAACTTTATCAATCTTTTTTTTTGTTTGACTTGAGCATGACCCGTTAGAATTACTATTTTAGCTATTGTAATTCAGTGGCGTTTGGCTAAAACTGTTGCAGGATTGGCTATCGTCTCTTTGTTATAGCCCAAAAGAAATAATTGCTTATAGCTTAATCGACCGGATCAATCACAGACTACAAAAAATATAATTTTGTAGGCGTCCTTGTTTCTAAAGACAAACCATACTCCCCTGCTGGATGAGAGTAGCGTTCGGCTTGTCCTTCTATGATTGCTCGCTGGACGCCTAGTTCCAGTAGTAGACGTCTTTCGGAAGAGAGGCACTGATAGCCTAAATGCTGGCGTTTGTCTAGTTCGGCTACATATATGTAATTCATTAGTAATATGGAAATATAGCCTGTTAACTTATGTACATATAAAACATTGGCTCCGATTCTCCTGTTCACAAACTAAACTTAATTTAAGTTCAGTGCAACTTTTTCTTTCAATTTCATTAAGAAAAAGACAGAAGATAAATATTAGTTTAGTCCTGTCTAATTAGTCCGCATCTGACGTAAATCGACGTATTTTTAGTAGCCTTGTTTCTAAACTGTCTATGGAATATCTTATTGTGCTCAAGGCTAGAGTGAATAGGCCATAATAAACTAGTGCGCTTTACCATCAACGATTGCATCACTGCTTACCATCAGACGGGATCGCAGTCAAGCACTAGTTTATGATATTAAAAAAAAAAAAAGTTTGTGGCCCCGATTGGGGCCATTGTAAATAAATATAGAAATAAACCAATTAATATTGTATGATTACGTAAGGTTACGTATGCGTCCGTCTACCGGAAGACGCGTCGCTAGGCGGCTTCACGCCACTCATGTACATGGAGCCTGCGGTGGCGTGGGTACGCGTGGACCAGCTGGGCCAGCATCACGCAGCAGAGCATGCGCTAAGGATCAGAAAACTGCTGTTCTTCGGCACTGAGTGAGTCCACATGTACTATTGGATCTTTAAGCTACTCTTAGGGGTTCACCAACGACAATTATCTCAATATTAATGTGACAAATAGTCAAGCCCGCGTAAATTGCTGCGATTGGTTGAATTATTTATACAAACAACCAATTGCAACAGCTTATACTCTACTTTAAACTGCTCCTATTAAATGCTAGTGGTGACATAGGCGTCAGCAAACTTTCTTTAAATTTTTTAAACTCCTGTGAAAATTTCGACCCACTTTATATCTTCAAGCATCTTTATGTGGCGTTTGGTGAATGCGGCCGATGGAATTCATAGACCTCATTCTAATAGATTTTTGCCAATAATGCCTAATCATAAGAATTCCCAAGATTTGTCAGGTAGTACAGCCTTGACATCCTCGACCTCAACCACTTTTACTCCACTTTGATGATCGAAAAAGTATTGTTATAAATCTTTAAGAGCCATTTCACAGTCCACTAGCGCCGCCAATTGAAAAAAAAAATCATAACTCGTAAATAGAATCAAAAATGCAAAAAGTGCTACATTAAGTGTCAATAAAAGGCAATAAAGTATTTGTATCATACATTCTCAACACTTAAAATGTTGCTGTTTAGCTAAATCGTGCATTTGAAAAAAAAAACGGCCGTTTTTTTTTGAGCTCACGATTTAGCTAAACAGCAACATTTTAAGTGTTGCTGTTTAGCAATTGGCGACGCTAGTGGACTGTGAAATGACTCTTAAAACTTGATAATGTGTAAAAACGAAAAGCTTACATGTATTTTGTGCTTTTACCCAGGTACTTAGTGGGCGTGGAACCTCCGGTGCTGAGACTGGAGTACCCGTCGGACGCAGCGCCGCGCTACGCCAGCGCCGTGCAGCGAGTACTGCCGCTGCACGCCCCACTGCAACAACTGGTATTGTTTTTTATCGGATTCTTGGTGACCCAAACCATTTAACATCCTTTTATATGGCACATAAAGATATAGCTGTACAAAGATTTCTTGGCGTATGACCAAAACAGGAACTCATGCCGCCATTTGTTTTTTCAATAAGTTTCAAAAAACAATTGCACAAATATCCACTAGCAGCGCTCCCCTGTCAACATCATTCGAGCACCAAAGATTCTTGTAATAGTGTAACAAACTGTTCTAAGCATGAAATTGGAAGTTACGTGTTCGTGTATGTAGTAGATAACAAAACTTGTCAAAATCAACCATTATGAGATCAATCATAATGACAGACCATTGTGACACTATTGTAATTGCAGACTAGGGCCCCTTATCGACTTACAGCTTATCACGAGCCACTGGTACTAGAGGTGTTAAGGTCGATATTTATTATGGCAGAATATTGAAATATTATGACTTTTTAAAACAGTAGTAAAGTCATACATGGCTTTTCTTTAGAAGTTTTTCGTCATTTAAGTGATATAAACTTTCGAGAATTTACTCAAAATTGATCTACATACGTACTTAGTTACGTAGCAGATATAGTACGTACATATGTATAGAAGGTAGTGAAGTACGAGGTAGGTGGCAGAAGGTTCGACTCCTATTGCAAAGAATTTAACATAACTGCTGAAATGTGGTTGCACTACACATTAATATAGCAATAATAGTTATGTTGCAATAATATTTTTTTGACTTGCAGTCTGAAAATTCGGAGGATGAAAGCAACGCAAGCGGTACTGCCAGTGAAGCTCCCGTCCTCAGTGAAGGAGTGGAGCCCGAAGGAACTGACGAAGCGACCCGCAAGCTACTGCGGCGCAAGGAGTTACTCGAAACAAGAAAAGCAACCCTTGACAAACATCGCCTACGTATGCAAGTATGTATAGTTGAAGTAGTTATTTTAGTAATAATCAAATTGCCGATCGAATGCAATAATTTGAAGAAATTCAGCGAAGTAATGGTAAGAAAATTACGAGAATTTGCAACTCTTGTTCGCAACTTCGTCCGCGTGGCAAACAGCACAAATACCACCGTATACTAAATATGCCGCGACAGGTACGCGTAGATATGGAAAAAATAACATTACCATTTGTGGATGTACCAATCAATAACAATATTGACAAAATAATTTGACCTATGCGTGTGATACAGTTCAATTTTGTTTCTAGGAAATATTAAGCGGTGGCTCTGCGAACGCGGAGGTTGAAGTTCGTCCCCGGCTGTTGGTGCCCGACACCAATTGCTTCATCGACCACTTGACACTGCTGCAGGCCATTGTGGGTGCGCCTTCGCAACCTTACACCTTGGCTGTGCCCGTCGTCGGTGAGTACCTAATCAATATAATATATTTATCATATTACAAAGACTACCGTTTTATTCAAATCTTGAACAAACTGCAATACAAGGTCAAATTAGATTAGCTGGTTCAATTTTACACAACTTAGCGCAAATAGCAGACACAGATCAGAACGCCCCGTGTCTCTCTCTCAAGACAGCCCTTGGGAGTGGCGAGCTACTAATGTTTTCACGGGCTGATCTAGATTGATTCTGTCAAACAGGACGTGAGATCGCACAAGATGGAAGGAGTGAGCTTTTGCCTAGGAGTGGAATAGTAGTGGCTGACGAAAAACGGGTTTGCAACATTATTGTGTGTGTAATGTGTCTCGGTGGATGTAATGACCATAAGCGTGCTCCCCCAGTGGTGACGGAGCTGGAGGGGCTGCGCCTGAGCGCGCGCGTGGGCGCGGCGGCGCGCGCGGCGCTGTGCTGGGTGGGCGCGGCGGGCGCGGCGCTGCGCCTGGCCACGTCGCGCGGCTCGCTGCTGGCGTCGCGCGCCTGCACGGCCGAGCAGGCGGCGCGCGCCACCAACGACGACCGCGTGCTGGCCACGGCTCTCAACCTGCACGCCAACATCGCCGCAGACCAAGGTGACTACGCTCTGTTCCTAAACTATCCCATTCACTGCAAGCGAACCCTGTTCAGGTTCAATTCTTACGCAATTCCTCATTAAAGGGAATCTGTATATAGCAGCTTTCAACTTTATATCTCACCATTTTTTGTAACAACTATTGTTTGAACATTATAAAATTAACCTCATTTGTCAAATAAGGAGATTTGAAATAAGAATTTCGGGTTTCATCATCTGCCTAGCCTTTTCCCAACTATGTTGGGGTTGGCTTCCAGTCTAACCGGATTCAGCTGAATACCAGTATTTTACATGGAGCGACTGCCTATCTGACCTCCACAACCCAGTTACTGGGCAATACGATACCCCTTGGTAAGACTGGTTGTCAGACTTTCGGGCTTCTGAC
>VKGM01011793.1:0-17404 GCA_007844875.1 Busseola fusca | reverse complement strand
ACGTAAATATGAGTCGAAATATTTAATGCTGGATTCGATATTCCGAGAATTGTAACAAAGGATGTCTTGCGCGTTTTGATTAAATTGTTCTACTAAGGACCAAAAGGACCAAATTTAATCATTTATAGCTATTTGATCAGAAGATTAATATAAGTAATCGTAATTTATTGTTCAGATTTAATACCTACAGCTACAATGTTAAATTCGCTACATAAAATACCAAAAAAATAAGCAGGATGAGGCTCTATTTAAAAATAAAAAAAATTAACCCGAATCTATAAAATATGGGTAAGTAGGTTCAGTGACAAATCAATCTGATAACGACTTGAAAATATTTCGGAAAAAACAAAAAAAAAATAACCTTACCCTTCGAAAAATTCAATCCACTTTTAAAAAAATAAAAACACCACAATCACTTTCACTGCACGGCACTTAAAAAATCTATGCGTATTTTAAAAGGGGTAGACGCGGCAAAAACGGGACCGCTGTCCGTCTAGAGTCGGCAACGCAACTGCCCGGGTCTGCGTCGTTGGGCAATCGATCGTTGTGCGCAGGTCCAGTCGAGCCAGCGTCACTTCAACTCCCCAATATCTTATGTATGAAAGTGCTACACAGGAGGAAAAAGTGAATAAAGCACTCCTATTTTAAAACACACACGCTGTGCAATATTTATTTTAAATATAATCTACTTATTTTAAAATAGGAAAATGGCGGTTCACCATAGAGAAGTGGGATTCGAAATTCGAAAATCGACATTCGAAATTCATTTATTCATGTCACGCGTCGAGTCGACTTGACAAAGTGTTCGCTTTTCAGCTATTTTTTTTTCGTAACAATCGCATTGATATCGGTTCCTGCTTTTCTATGGGTTTGGGCGAAGCGAAAAATAAACGTGACTATGGCTAAAAATACATAATTCGGAAAATTATTTTACGTCATAAAGGAAAGAAAAGAATTCTAAGTAAGGTCTTGAAGCCTGAAGTATTTTTAATGAACGGTTATGTTTTGTCCTCTCATAGCCCCAATTAACCTAAAACACAGCCTCTAATGAATAAGTTTTAATAGCCTGTTTCATGTCTTTAAAGTTATAACTTTAACTAAGTTATTTAGTTACAATATGTTCTAAACTCAAACTAATTGTTTTTCAATTGTGACCTTTTAACTTTGACTTTGACTGTGATACAGCAAAGATGTTATGACCCTTATTTTGAAGCCTATAAAGTAATTTTCATCACTTTTTGTAAGACCTAGGGTTATGTTACTGCCCTTCATAAAGAGACTGCTTTCAAAGCCTTTTACAAAGAATCGTCTCGGGGGATACAGCCATAGTAACTACGCTAAAAATGTAGGTCGCTAAATATAACGATACGATGCTCCTCTTCAGTAATATTCTGCAGTTCGTAACTATCATTATCATCTGCCTAGGACAGCTTTACATAGCGCTCTCCAATCTTATGCAATTTAAGTCAATCCTCCGTAGTTCTCATCTTGTTGCTACCAGACTCACCCTACTTACATCGTCGCCCCACCTAGCCTGAGGGCGTGTTATCCTACGTTAGTCGATTTGCAGCGTCCTTCAAGGATCATAAACTAACATAGTTGGCCCATTGCCACTTCAGTTTGTTTATTCTTCGAGCGACAACAGCGGTTTTATGTATTATCACTGAATTTTGGATATGTAATTGCTGCTAAATATAACCCATTACCTGTGTTACTAACAATTTTTATTATTTTTTTTTGTGGATGGGAAATCATCAAATGTCCTCTCCCGCTCTGGGCGGAGCGGAAGAGGCGTGTCAGACTTTTACTGACTAAAACCTACCCGTGTTCCTTCATTTGCCTGTGCGCCAGGAACCACGGTATCTCTTTCGAATAATCCGCGGTACATGCCTTCATCTGCATGTATTATGTAAGTCATCAGATTTAACGCAAATATCCAGAATTAATAGCAGCATATGTCCTTCTTCAGGACCTAGGCTACGAATCTGTAAAATTTTAAAATAATCGGTTTTATGATTTCATGCTGAGATAAAAGAGCCTTGTATTCTAATATAGGACTGTTTTTTTTTTATATCACTTTCTGATTTATTTTTAGTTATTCCTATATTTAGTTTAGTTTGAGATTTTCCTGTACGATTCACAATAAATTGATACTTAGTACTTCTTTCTGATTCAGATGTGAAAAGGTAACAGATAGGCAGTCAGAGTTATTTTCGCATTTGTAATCGAACTATGAAATGTGAAAGTTTGGATGTTTAGATTTGTGTTGCTCAATCATGCAAAAAGCTGGATTTGAATTTTTGGCACACAGATAGTTTATTGTATAACATTCCCGTAGGATAATTTAAAAAAAAATCCGCTGGAAAAAGCTTGTATTATATACAGGATGAAATTGAAAACAAATCTATATAGGAGGTGTAGTAACTGTTACATAATCATTATAAATTGTCATTCCCTTAAATCTAAATGCTTGCATGATAACGATAATATTACCTCAGTTTGAAGTTTGACCAAAGAAATAAAGGCGCTTGACGACGTTGCCAAATCACTAGGCAACGGTGTACACCCGTTTTCTTAATGACATGCTCTAAATTTATAACACTTTGACATAATATGTTTTTTTTTTTTTTAATTTGGCGCACCTTTTCAATTTCATCTTGTATGGTAATAGATGAAACAGCCAGTAATCTCTCTGAAATAACGTGAATCGTTGCGTAGGTAACCATAAAACAAGTTCGTACCCAGCTACAAGGTATAACTAATTTCATATTCCGTGAATTAAATATTGCTTCGTGTGTGCGAATGAATTACAGACGAGCTCGATACGAAATTCAGGCGTGGCGCCGTTTATCCATAATGAAATGCGATAAGTTAGAAGGATATTGTTACATATTAAATGGAATATTTTCAGCTAGCTTTACAAGAAGTTGCGTAGTGACAGAATTACGTGGGTGTATGTTATTGAGTAAATCACTTAACTAGGTATAGAGGTCTTATCGTCGGCGTTTCTACATGTAAAATTTGCTGTACTTATTTTAGGTAATTTTAAATATTATTGAATAATAACAGCCGCGCGGTTAGATCGGTTAGGTTATGCTGCGTTTACCAGGATTGGTTTGTGGATGGGCGACCTCTTTCTTTACTTTTTTTTTTAAAACGTTGCCCCACACTAGGAATTTCTCCTGTGTCATGGGTGCGTTTACAAACATTTAAACTCACATACACAAACAGTCAGACCAGAAGCCTGTAAGCCAAACAAATATTTGTTCCGTGCGGAAATCGCGCAGCAGTCAATCGCTTAGCCAATGCGCCAACCGTGCCGTCATACAAAGATCACACACCTTGGAAAGTACGTTAAGCCGTTGGTCCTGGCTGACATTCGTAAGTCTTTGACAGTCGTTACGGGTATTCAGAAGCCCGATAATCTGACAACCAGTCTTACCAAGGGGTATTGTATTACCAAGTAACTGGTTTGTGGAGGTCAGATAGACAGTAGTTCCATGTAAAATACTGGTACTCAGTTCCATCTGGTTAGGGCTAAAAAAAAAAGCTAGGCAGCTGATGAGTTGCTACAGGAATTTTTTTTGGAGATGCAGGTACAGACAAGTTTGTGGTTCACCGTCTAATTTATGTTTGTACAAATAATGATTGTTAAAAAATAAATTTAAAATGATTTCATTCCTAATTCCTTTCAAAATATCGATTTGCCTGTGATTTTGTAAGGCTCCCATATTTCTCAATGATAACAAAGAAAAAATCCGATCTCTAAGTGGTTGTATCAAAATATCTAACATAAATTTACTGCACTTCGTAGACCCAATAGATAATTGTACTGGATTAATTCTAGCTTAAAGAGTATACTAAAAGGGGTAGTTATACAGAGCTGCTTAAAATATTAAGGCTCGGATCGTTTATTTAATTATAGGTAAAACGATAAATTCGTCCAAGTGCCGCCATAAGCCTTAGCTTTAAGAAGGATTATTTGTTGCCGATAAATTGGAAGCTTCGATGAAATTGATTACATTTTCATTAAAACATCTTTTAGATTTATTTATCTTTTAGTTTAAAATCCTTACGAAGTCTTCTCATGAGAAGCCTGGAAGTCTGATAAGCAGTTTTACCTAGGGTTATAGTTTTAGCCAGTAACCATGGAGGTCAGTTAGGCAGTCACTCTGTGTAAAATACTAGTTTTGAGCTACATACAGCTAAACTGGAAGCCGCCCCCAATGTGGTTGGAAAAAGGTAGTCGAAGGAGTTTAAATTCAGCATTGTGATAAGAATCACTGCCTTGTGTGAGTGATCTGCAGCTGACGCAGTGTTGTAAAATTTTATTGTCAAACCATTAAGCACAGTGACTGACACATAATAAAAACAGTAGCCTTATGTGCTTTGAAAAAATAAATCATGATAAGATCCAAACTTACCCCATTGTCCTCTTTCTTTACTGCCAGCACTTCATTTTGAATCTTTGTTCCAAAAACAAAAAATATTTGACTCACCTTTTAGTTCGCCTGAACCATAGCTATTTTGATTGTGTAGGCGACATACTTTTTCGTAGACAACCTACTTACTAAACTAGAATAAGGGCGTTTTCCAACGCTAGAAAATTTTATCGGAGGAATAATTTTGAATTTTTGACAGTTCGCCAATACAAAATCTGTCAGACGTCAATTATTCTCTACGAATAAAAATTATCTGTAAGTTAAAAATCAGCCGAAAAACTCTTATTAGTATTTTATGTTTTTAAATGTATGAAATGAATACAATTGGTTTTATAAACTTTCATTATGACTCTGAAAAAGTTCCTGACCTGATGTTAATTTTTATAACCCTTTTTCGCATGCCACCGATCCCGTAAACAAAATACGCACAATGACATGGAGTTGCGGACACCAGCTCGTATTACTTATGCAGCTGAACGCGGATCCACGCGAGACACATTGGCTTTATCATTGTTTCTGTAATTACGGCATCCGACCGGCGCTCTTTCTGAATAGTGAACGATGTTTCTGCAGTCGGTGATGCTGCTCTCGGGTATACTCGGCTTCAGTCGGTCGTTGACTCTGAATCGCGTTTGCTCGGTTCCAGTCGTGTTTTCACTTTTATAAATGGCCATATACAAACATTTTAGTGTATTCAAACTCTTTTTTAAGGAACTTACCGGTATTTCTTATCTCTATGCCACACGGAGATATGTAGCACCTGATGGTCGTAGATGGCAGTTGGCAGAGGCAGCTTCAGGTGTCTCTGGAACTCAGGCTCTCGCTTGCCATACAGCACTGATGTCCTTTGGAAGATCGACCTTTGGGACGGAAGGGTCTGGCTCTCTGTCATACCACTGATAACGACCTGATGGGGAATAAGTTCCTTATTTAAATTGGGGTATGAGAATTCAATTGTTTTGCTTTCCACTGGGTGGACTTAGGTGGTTGGTTTTACTATATAGTACTACATATTCATAATCTCAGATAATCTACATTCCATTGCCACTATTCTAAGTTGATTTTTGAGTGATTCAAACTTTACTTAAGTTTTTGATTGCAATTGAATTTGAACTTTGTTTTGTATGACATTCAGTTTGTTGTTCCGTAACTTGAAAATTATATCAAATTCTCAATTTAGTTGTAATTTTGTCTAATGATCATTGTGGACGTTGTCGGGCACAGACGATGAGGGTTTTAATTTGACTAGTTATTTGTAGTTGTTTTTTTTGTTCATAATTAAGGCCTCTATTAGAGGGACCCGTGACTAAATAATAACAGCCGATCTATCAGGTTAAGCTACGCTTGCCGCGGTCGGTCTGTGGATGGGTGACCATCTTTACATACCGAGACCCCTCCGTGCCTCGGAAAGCACGTTAAGCCGTTGGTCCCGGCTGTCATTTGTAGATCTTTGACATTGTTATGGGTGGCCAGAAGTCCGAAAGTCTAACCCCCAGACTTACCAAGAGGTATCGTATTACCCAGTTACTGGGTGGTGGAGGTCAGATGGGCAGTCGCCCCATGTAAAATACTGGTATCCAGCTTAATCCGGTTAGACTGGAAGCCAAACCCAACATAGGAAAAGGCTAGGCTGATGATGAATTAAGGCCTCTATATGACCCACTCGGTTGTGATGGTTGTGATAATTTTTGATCATTGAACGACTGTGAAAAGGAAGGTGAAGTGAGTTGTCATTCCACTTGATGCTTGAGAATGACACTATCGACAGCCTCCTTCAAAGTTTTCACTATGAGATTTTTTTACAGAATACTTAAAATAACCAACAAAACTTTTTTACAAAATTTTCTTACTTTATCCCCAGACGTAATCAAATGGATTACTACTAACCTTAGCATAAGCATTGATATCATCTGTTTTCCCTGTGGACCTCACAAGATCTCGGCATCGTATAACTGCAAACATAAAAAGGGACATTAGAACTCCACCCAAATAGGACACAACCATAACAATAGGGTAAAATGAAGGTTGATAGTCACCACTCACCGTGCACGTCTATGACATCATTCCTTGTCAGTATTTCTAAATCTATTGTCCCTTTTAGGGCTTGGAATCGTTCACTAGAACGCTCTAATTTATTACTAGCAACACTTCGTCTTTTCTCCTCACTACTACTTATGCTGTTTTCTTCGGGAGAGTAGGTCAAACATCTTCGTATAGACTTATGCTCAATCACAGGAGTGTATATTTCAGTTGGTAGGAAATCCTCATCTAATTTACTCGTCTTGTGAGCTCTTTCTTCGCTTAACACTTTGCCAGGTCGCTTAAGATTTGGAACGGGAGTAATTGGACTTGGAATACCATGTTCTAAGGTAAGTCCAAAGAGTTCCCGTGATCTCTTGTTGTGAGAATTGTTTAGAGTATCGTACGGCATTAGACTGCTATGTGACACAGTGGACTTCATTGATATATTTTGGTAATCATCAGTGACAATTGGATTAGATAAAGGAGGACTTAATGGCTCACATAGCGACGTATTAGGAAGCTCAGTTGCTGGACTTGGTATTCCAATTTCTAAAGTGAGAATTGAAGTTTTGAGATCCTTATTTTTCCATTGACTTTCGTTGCTTGCTGTAGACTTCTTTCTTCGTATGCATTTTTGACGTTTTAGTCTAAGGCTTGCTCGTTCTTCTGCCGCTGAATATAAATCTGGAGTTGATTCTGACGACATGGATTCAAGATTCCCTCTTTCATAATAAACATTCATAGACTGTGATCTGTTTAGAGTTGTTAAACGTTTCTTTGGACTTGACTTACGTTTAACATCTACAGTATTGTCTGGTGTCCTGACTTCTCTTTCATTGTAACCATCCCCATCATCTAAGATGAAGCAGCCAATTGGAAGGTTCTTCAGTAATTTGTCATTCACCCTATGTACAGGCATCTTCTTAGTTGGAGTAGTTTTAGGTGATATAGAGTTTTCTCGTGATAAGTTCACGTACTTGGCTTCTTTTATTAAATTAGCTTTGTTCTCTGCCTGAGGATTGACAAATAAATCTTTCACTGTTTCTAGTGGAGGAATTTCTTCTAGAATCTCTACTTCCGGAGCTTTATTCAATATCCTTCTTTTAGATTTGACAATTTTAGTACTCTTTATTATGTCCTCAATCATTCTCTCAAGTGTTACATCACCCATTTGCGTGGTTGACACAGTTGAATCAGTATTATTACTTGTTAAGTCCCTACCTAGAATGAATTTATTTTCCATTTCTGTAGACGATTCTTCGTCCCTTAAAGGGATAGTAAAAGGATTCTCTACTTTAGGAAAGTATTCTGTAATATCATTGGTAAAAGCGACCCTTTGTGATTTGCTGTGTACACTCATGGTGCTAAATCTTAAGGCTGCTAGTTTTGTAGATAAAGGTGTAATAGAGACAGGTGAACACCCTTCTCTTACTAATGTATGAACATCTTTTTTATCAACAGAAGGCGATTTGAAGGAGCTTTCAAAGTCATTGGATTTCTTTCTCGTTCGTTTCAAAGGCCTTATATTTGTAAGACCGATATCATTGTTATTGAAATATAATGGATTTTCCATAAATATGTGATGTCCAAATATAGGTAAAGTTGTTTTTTCAGTTGTACTCTTGTTGATAGTCAAAGGTTTCTCTATACAGTTAAGCACTAGATCCTGTTCATATTCTATTTCAACTAATCCTTCGTTGACTGTCTTTGTTGTACACACTGGAACATTATTATGTTTTCCTAAAGCGAAAGAGTTTCTACTGCTCGCAGTTGTAGCACTCAATCTATCAGAAAGGTCACTTAGTGAAGGCTCAGATGATCTATGACTTAGGTTAGGACTTAACGGGTTTTTATCAATAGGCTTTATTCTTCTTTCAGATTTATATACACAGCTATCTCTTCTAAATACTTCGTTAGCACTCGCCATTTCTAGTTTCCTTTTCTTAGCTTCTCTAACTCTTCTGCTGTAAGTAGGTGGTGTTGGTGGTAAATCTGGTAGACTGTCATCTTTAGAACCATTTAGATAGTATTTTCTCCTGTCAAAGTTTTTGACTGGAGTACCTGTTGGCGTGATATTGCTAACATCTTTCAGGGCTATGCTTTCTGGTTTTTTGATAAAACCTTCTCTGTAATAGTTTGGTGTATTTCCTATGTAGTTTACGTTTTCTTTGTCTACAGCTTTTAAGTTTTTTCTAACTGCATTAGACCCTAAGGATCTTCGCTGGTATCTGGTGGGCTTTTTGCTCTTTTTGACTGTTTGTGCGTCAAGAGATCTTCTGATTTTGTTGTTGTTGTAAGGTTCGTCGGTATACTGTTCGCAGTCCGCATTTTCAAGGTCATTGGAAACCCTTAGTTCTTGGTTCTTTTTACCATAGACTGCCCACTTCAACATTTTGGATCTGGAACGAGAAAATTTGTAATTTTAGAAGCCAGTTAATATGCATGATCTAAAATGATGTTAAATGGACAGGAATAATTAAGGTATTCGGCATCGATTTCGAAAAACAAGATTCAAATGTAGTAATAGAAAAAAATGAAATATTAAAGTAACAGACAAGATCATAATAACCATGACTCTAATTAATTGTGACCCTGACATAGTAAACCATCACATTTAGATTAATAATCCAAATACACCTATCTACCAATGAAAGCAACTAATGACTCAAAGCAATTACCACTAACATTCGTCATCTCCGACAGATGTCGATGTTCGCCGCTTTCAGTGATATGAGTGATTATGTTTTCACATGTATAATGTATGGGACAAACATTGACCGATTGAAGATTTATATAAGGCGTTGTCTTCTCTCGTCAGTATAAACAAATCGTCTATGTCCAAAGAATATGTAACGTCTTATAAATTAAAGATATCAATCGTAAATTCGCATTGCAGCGTCAAAAGATGGTCGCATTCCTGTTTAGTTTTGATACTTCCGGGCAAACACAATGTCGCTGAGAGTTGACGTGATTCACATGGAAACGCCAATATTATTGTGTGAGCACACTTCTCAATGCGGACACTTTTTAGTGCGACTTGTGAAGGCAAATCTAACGATTTAGCTGTATGGTTTTAATTAACAAATACGTCACTAAGTTTGTTTAAAAATAGGTACTTGTTAAAATTTTTACACAGATTCTGCAAACAGTCTTTACAATATAGGACATACCTAATAACTTTCAATGTTTTGATAATAATACGGCTTTCTATAAGAGTATCTTGAGTTAAAAATACTCGTCTTGACCTCATATCTACCCTTTTTAGATTGATAGCGCCCTAAAAGAATTGTGTATGAACCAAAACTGTTGCTCTTTATTTTAGTTAATAATAATTATATACTTTATTATCATGACATTATTTCATAAAATTACATCATAACACATTGAGAGCCTGCCATAATAGATTCATCATCACTCCGCTTACTCTAACACAATCCAATTTCCTCATCTCACTAATAAATCGTTAAGAAAAAACGTTTCTTTAACGTAAACCCATTACTATAACGTTAACGTCATCGATGCTATATCACGGTTATTCTAAACTCATAACATGGTCATTATTTATGTGTGATGCTGATTCGCATGTGTCTCGGTCATCGAGGAGGATTGCGTGAATGCGAACATCGTAAATATCATTCCACAGTTCCCCTCGCGAAGTAAAATCTTTTGATAATTCGCGGCTGTACAAAAGATGTACGTAACGATTTTCTTATGGATATGGGAGTTTTTGTGGGGTTAGACTGGTCAGTGCTTTGATATTAATGTAGTAGGTATTCAAGAACTTAAGTTTAGGGTGTATTTGTACTAACAAAGACACCCAGTGCCGGTCATGCACTTGCATGACTGGCCATTTGGTGGTTTAAGTTTGCTGCACCATCTTTTAGAGAAGCTAAATGTTATATATATATACGCTTCTTCTTTCTAATCGATGGTTCTCCGTCTTATCTTTAATCAAAGATATCACTGGCTTTCATTATATCCTCGAAAGTGCAGTTGTGTATGGAAGTCCAAGTAGGTCATGTTATATTCCAAAGCACCGTTCTCAAATTGGGTGAACTACAAAAGTATGCTGAACTGCTCATACAAACCCAATCAAATCATTTATTGGTTTGCAAACATGGGTATTTATTACATAGATCTTACGAGGTATTATTCATCATTACTTTAATTATATGACCATCGCAGCCCACAGCTAGACAAATTTCTAAAGTAATTAGACCAGACCCTATTATTTTTTTAAATCTCAGCAGCACTAAGCGTTTGGTTACTCGAATTTAACATGAAGACATTATGTTATAGCATATAATATGACCATAAGTGTCCATATTGCTTCCAATACGGTATAGCTCTATACCGTTATCAACTATTTGTGGCATCACGCGTATCATAGCGTTTGCAATTTGGAATGTGGCACTGACAACATTAGTAATGCCGCCACAACGATCTGTTGCACGCGTTTGATTTTTAATATTCTTTTTTCTTAATAATTGTTGTGTAATCGTTTTATGTGTTGCAAAAACAGTGAAAGCGATGGCCAGTGCGAATCGATTATTGTCTCTGGAATATTTTGGTTAAAATCGTAATAGGAATTTCGTTGCTTCATCTGCTTTACTCTACATTTTATCTCTGTTATTTCATCAGTTTTGGTTTTAATTAGATTTCTACGATACAAAGACTTTCTTCAAAGTCGTTGGTAAGCTGGTATGGGCGGTTACATTTCAGTTAAAATACTAATTTAAAATGCTTAAATGAAAATTAAATCTTACACAGAAATCGTCTGCCTTTAATAGAATAAGTAATTTGGCTTCCAGTGGCATAATTTGCAAAACAAACAAAACGTCAATTTCAAAAAAAAGGGACGCCCTTTAACTGCTCACAGTTATTATGAGCTAATCACCAACTAATCGTTTAAAAATACAATCCAATATGCACATTATTATGCTAAGTCGTTCACGAAAATTTTCAATCTATTGTCACATTTGAACATGGCCGATTTCATCTTGGTTATGGGCCCGGGCAATAACTCATGTTTCCAGCTTTACTTACCAAATTGACTGTGTAATTAGAAACTCGGTCGCTCCATTCATATCCACGGCACTGTGACAGACTCATGCTGGGCAAGAAACCAGTGTGTACACAATGCGACTCGAGAAATTCGCGTACTAAATACAACACCGCAAAAACAGGGCGTACTTACATTATCCTCTCCCTACCTATTCAACACCAAATTACTATTGAATTTAAAGACTTTTCTGAAGCATTTTTTAATATCGAATGCACGTCTCGACTACGCGAAACGTGGGGTCGCCAAACAAAAAAGTTTCTTACTCAATGCACAAACTCCTGTTACTGGCCGATATACTTAGTTTTTAAATGGCAAACCTACGTAGGAATAAGGTTTAGATTCAAGAAATGAATACTTTTTGGAACGTATGGTGCGTGCTGAATGTCAAAGCTGCTGGCTGAATAGAATGGAACACGTTTTAGCGGATTCAGAATTTGAATCTTTCGAATTTGCTGAGCGGTTACAGGGTAGCGCGAAGTTAATCGATCGCTCTCTTAACGATATTGGTCTTTATTCCAATTGAGATACGACTTATTACAGATACATATTAAGAAGATAAGATTGTAGATCACTTTAACAACTGAAATTGAAACTTTATGCGGTTGAGATAAGGATCCTATTGATGGCATGATCGTAAGGCAGTTTCAAGACATCAATCAGCTTCGTATTGTACTCCGCCAAGATGGCCGGATGTTTTTGTCATCTAATATTAAACTTTACGAATTGTTACCGCGTGTTTGTTGTTCGCTTTAAGGGATTTTATTAAACTTACTCATTTATTGGTAAGGGTTTTGTTATCAGTTGCAAATATTCGCCATAGATTTGCAAATTGAGAGAAAAAAAACATAAAAGCAAAAATAATCTTTTGGTGTGCAATAAAAATATAATATGGCATGTTCCTATACATTTAACATGGATTTCTGTTTCATTACAGTCCACTAAAATGCTTCACGGGGTTTCTTATATTGCCCATTCACTTGTGAAGCGAGCGTTTCATTAAAATCACTTTTTCAGACGTCTGAAAATCAATTGGATTATGTGCAAGGGGATGCTTATAGAGTACACTTCTGTATAAATTGTCTACCTATATCCCTACATATTATAAAATTTTATTGAAGTCAATTTTTTCTCTCGTGCGTGTGTGTGTATGTGTGTTTGTGTAATGTGTGTATGTTTGTGTGTAAAAATCAAATCAAAAATCAAAATCAAAGCATTTATTTCAAGTAAACCAATTACAGGCACTTTTAAATTGTCAAAGGGTCAGTCAGTCAGTAAGATGAAGCTAGTTGCCCATTCCAAAGCGTAGGTCTCTATGGAGAAGAACGGGCAAGAAACTCCACGGACACTCTTTTGAATCATATTATTGTTACAAAATATTTGATTACATCATTCATGTTGAAATTAGCCATGTGAGAACGATGCAGAAAGATGTGCACATTAAAATCGTCTGTTATAGTAAACATGAAACCAGAAATTAAAATAAGCTGTGGCAGCTAAGAGATGACCAGTCCCCACTGGTGGCGCCCGTTCACGAACATGACGTGTAGATCAGCACCATTCAGCTCAACCACTTTGAACGGAACCTAATGATCCAATACACACGCCACCACCAGCGAGACATTAGAGTGAGCATGACATACTCTCAGCAGCCAGAGCACAATCAAGTCAATGAAAGACATACCTAGTAAATAGTGGCTTCACAGCAAGTAGGTACATAGTGCTGACCATGCAATTATACAATACTTAGAAATTGAGTCTATACAATGCAAAGATAGTTGTTACCAATGTTCAGCAGCTCCAACAACGTTCCCGAATACTAAGTTTGGCCCCTGTGAAGCATAATAAAAAATTCAGTCTGCAAAACTGGGAGCAGCCCAAGTCCAAGTATTTTTATCCTCGATATATGCTTTAACGGTATAAAATATGTATAGACCTAAATCATTTATTTGTTGAAATGGAACATTAGGGGTGATATTGTTCGCGTCCGTAGGTTTTACCAACTTTCCTAGGCCCACCGTACACGTGTCCCCCTGGTGGTGCTAAACGAACAACAACGCCGAGCTGCATACCGCTACGTTAAATTCCATAAAAAAGTTCATGAGCTTTGCAGCTTATAATATACTTTCATGACTGTCATCTGCAAATAATAAATAAAAGTAAACACATGAAATTTTTGTTGCTGATCGGAACACAGTAGAAAAAAAATTGTTTCAAACTTATTTCTTTTGTACCTAGATTTTCAAACACTGGATATTTGCAGTTCCAAAAGTGCTTACGTAGCGTCAAACTCTTTGTTGTTAACACTCAAGCGAAACTTCGATATAAAGGGGAGCGAGTTACATTTGTGATCTCCGTGTTCAAGTAGGCGTGGATTATCGGGTAGGAAGGCAGTGTCTATCACTTTACTTATTATTCTAAATAATTCAAGCAAACAGTTCAGATAATAATTATGCTACAGTTAGCAGTAAATAGCGATACACTTAAAATATAACGTCCACCGAGCACGTAGCTGCACGCGCACTTCACCGTGGTCCGCCGTCAAAACTGCCTCCATTGACAAGATGGCCTCACCAGAGCTCAGTGTTCGTTCTTGACATAGACATTTGTAAAAGAGGTCATATGACAGTCCAGAAAAGCAGAGACGCCAACAGATATTAAGCGAACTGTCGTTCTGTAAATAACACGACATATTTTATAGTTTAGTGCTGATATAGAAAACTGGTACTATTGGTGTCGTGCTTACCCAACATATTCACAAAAAGTTGGTTTTAGTTATGTTTCAAGTCATCAGCATTTGCGTTAACCTTTTATTTATGTTCATAATATTGGCCGGCTCTATGTGTGGACGAGCACAATTTGCTTATTCTGGAGATTTCCTTTTTGGTATAAGTTGTCTTTCGATAGTAGATATTGCGTGTATTTGTTTCAAATTCAGATACGTTTAATGTTTGTTACACGTAGAAAAAATACTAAAAGTTGTTGTAATAGTAGCACTGTAACATACTTATACGGTGTACAATATTCTAGCACGCTATTATTAAAACATTCCCACAGTTGGTCTAGTCTTTGCATTTAATCAAATAATTCCTTAAAAATATATTATAAAATTTACAAGTTTTAGTCAACTTTTACATTAAATAAAAACAATAATACGTTAACCTATGTTTTTATCATTAAAAAAATCAATTGTTGTGTAGTTTGCTTTATCTATCAAAAATTCATTGAGCCTAAGTTGAAAGACATGAACGGCTGAAATACTTTTTATACAGTTTGGTAGTTTATTATAAATTTTTATTCCCATTCCAAATATACTAGATTTAAATTTAACTGTTTTACATCTAATTCCGGACAGCAAATTCTTATGTCGTGCACTTTTAAGTGTTTCTTCGCTTTAATCGCTTTTTACCATACTTGCCGCTTCATAAATTTATAGTGAAGGCAGTGTTAAAAATGTTAACCACCTGAACACTTCTTTGCATAAGTCAGTTTGTGTAAGTACGGATATACTTCTCACGCATCTTTTTTGGGCTTTAAAAGCATTTTTTCTATCAGGAGAATTTCCCCAAAACGGAAAGCCATATTTTATCGTGGAGCCCACATATGCATGGTAAGCGTTCACTAATGCACTCTCGTTTACAATTTTCCTTAGTATATAAAGGCTTTTGGTTTTATTTTTTTACAAATCTGATCTACATGTTTCTTTCAATTCAGTCTATGGTCAATATATATAGGTACCTAAGAATTTTGTGTTAACTACTTCTTTTGTTGTTTCTCCTTTATAGCTTAATTGCAGCTTTATTGGTTTTGAGTTTTTATTTGTAAATGTCATGTAATTTGTTTTGTCAAGATTAATTTTTAAGGTTATTCAATAGTTAGCCAATTAAAAATCGCGTCTAGTGATTTATTGATATTTGTTTTATATTCAACTTCGTCATGGTCAGTAAAAATTACTGCGCTATCAACTGCAAACAGAATCGTTTGACTGTTTATGACCTTTTAGAAATCATTTATACAAATGATGAATAAAATAGGTCCAAAGATGCTTCGTTGGGGCACTCCGTACAAGACTGGTTTTGGATGTGACATAGGAATCTTTTCAAACCTTGTATAATTTATTCGAGTTATTTGTAATCTATTTGTAAGGTATGATTTGATAAGATTTAGAGGGTTTCCCCTTACGACATATTTTTCTAACTTAGTCATAAGTATCTGATGGTCTATATGATCAAACGCTTTGGACATGTCCATATAAATCGCCGATAAATGTTGCTTGTTATCCAGCCCTGTCATTATTATCTTTATGAAATTTAATAGTGCATCACATTAGCTATGGGCAAACTTAAATTACAACGTGTGGCTATTCTTGAATCAGTTAAGTCTTACCGTAGTGGCAATATTAGATTCTGTCGTTGAACTAACAGTGGGATTAACAGTTCCAACTTGAGGTGAAAATATAGATTCATTAGACTATTGAATTGTTATAACTTATAAGGAACCGGTGAAATTGACTCTTCACGTAGCATTTTCCAACAACTTACCGCTACGTTGGATGCCATGACAAAGTTCAGGAATAGCTTTGCAGCTTATAAAACACTTTCTTGACTGTCATTTGCGAATCAAAAATAAAAGTTAACACATGACATTTTTGTTGCTGATCGGAACACAGTAGAAAAAAATTGTTTCAAACTTATTCCTTTCGTTCGTAGATTCCAAACACTTGATTTTTGTAGTTCCAAAAGTGTTGACGCAGCGTCGAACTCTTTGTTGTTAACACTCAAGCCAACCTTCGATATTTAGCCAAGTGTTGTTTTGTAAATAATACGACATATTTCATATTTTAGTGCTGTAATAGTAAACTTGTAATATCCATGTTGTGTTTAGCCTACATATTCACAAAAGTAGGTTGTAGTTATATATCAAGTCATCAGTATATGCGTTAACCTTTTATTAACATTCATAATATTGGCCGGCTCTATATGTGGACGAGCACAATTTGCTTATTCTGAGATGTGGGAATTTCCTATTTGGTATATGTTTTCTTCCGATTGAAGATATTGCGTGGTGTTTTTCTAAGGGCAAACTTAAATTACAACGTTGCCCTATTCTTGAATCAGTTTAGTCTTACCGTTGTGGCAACATCAGAATCCGTCGTTAAACTAACAGTGGGACTAACAGTTCCAACTTGAGGTGAAAATATAGATTCATTAGACACTTGCAAAAATAAAAAGAGGATAATTAGAAATGTTATAACTTATAAGGAACCGATGAAATTGACTCTGTTTCACATAGAGTTTTGACAACTTACCGCAATGTTAGATGGCCCAAAGTTCAAGATCAACTTTACAGCTTCTTCACTGTTTTGACTGATATCTGTGAATATAAAATAATGGTTGAACATATACAATTTCTTGTGGAGGTGATGGAAATCTAATAGAAAAAAATCAATTCTAACATAATTCTATCGTTCGTTGATTTCGAGATTTGCATATGCAACCATCTCGTCCTTGGTGTAAATAATGTAGTACTGTAATTAAGACGACATATTTTAGAGCTGTAATAGAAAACTGGAACTGTCGAAGTCGGGTTTTCCCTACATATTCACAATAAGTACGTTGTAGGTACATACTTGGCCGGCTCCTTGCCTTGAGTCTTGAGCTTAGATTGTTTTTTCTTGCATATTTTCTGTTATAAGTTTCCTTCCGATAGTAGACATTGCGTGATATTTGTCTATGGGCAAACTTAAATTACAAAGTATGCTTATTCTTGAATCAGTTTGATCTTATCGTTGCGGGAACATCAGATTCCGTCGTTAAACTAATAGTGGGACTAAAAGTTCCAACTTGAGGTGAAGTTATAGATTTATTTGGTTGTTGTT
>VKGM01011695.1:0-12184 GCA_007844875.1 Busseola fusca | reverse complement strand
TCTTTGTACTTTTTGTGATTACAATCCTTGACAAAAGTAACCTAATCATTAAAATTAGTTCACATTAAATACACCTTGTAACCAATATTTGTTCTACTTTCTGATGCCATCTGAAGTATATTATTACACTACAAAGTATGAAGAACTTCATACACTAACTAACTAAAGTCGAACACTCAAGTGTCAGCACTTCATATTTACAAATAATGGACATAACCCAGCTGCTGGAGGTACTTTACTGTCTAGCGGTTGACTAACGAAAGCAAGTATAAACGACCGATTGTGTCGAATTTAAATGCAATCGGCAGGAAGTCGTGACGAGGGCGAGGGATCGCGACGCAAGGGAGATGGAAGAGCTAGGATGGCAGTGAAAGTGAGAACTTAGAATCTATAAATCACAATATCGAATCTATAAATCACAATATCGCATATCCTGAACACAAGCATTCAGGTGCCGCCTCGTATCGGTCTCACAGGGAGTAGTGTGATAGCCACGGACCCGAGCCCTCGCACCCGACACAGCAACCAACTATCAAATCAAACTACTATTACACTAAAGAGACGCGAGCGCGGTGTCGGCCACACGGACGCTTCTTTGATGCAACAGGTTCGCACCGCGGACAGATACAAATACCACAGCGTACAGTAAAGTTAATCTTACGACATGTTCCATGGTTCACTGGGACACGTGCACAGCGCAGCGAGGCGGGCGGCTCTCTGGTTATATTCCTTGAAACAAGCGGAGTGCGACGCGCCGCACTACGCCAGACGCGGCCGCTTGGCGTCGCGTTCATCGCCGCCCCCGCCGGCCCCTCCGCCCTCCTCCTCCTCGTCCGAGTCGCCGTCGTAGTCCACCAGCCCCTATTACATACACACTCATGTACTACAAGACTCGCACCAATATACATCAAACAAGCTCGGAATTTGGCAAAGCAAGATCGAAATGGATTCGAAAATTTGCAGATTGGAATTGAAGCATTACCTTTAAATGTTAACCATTCTGTATGTTGAGTGATTAAAGAAAGATAAAGCTACTACAGAATACATATATACAAATGACCTACAGTATGTTCTGATAGAACACCCACATAATACTTTTAGAACCAGGCCCACCCAGCCATTTGTAGCAAATATTTCTTGAATGTAGCCAGGCTGAGTTCAGGGAAAATGTTAAGCATTACATAATAAGACATTTAATTAGAATCTCAAATGACAGAAACAAAGGAGGGGTGATTATAATTACATAATAATATCCAAGGTATTTTGTAAGGAAATACTGCAGATAGACAACTACTAGAACACTGTTGCCATTGTAAACCCCTGACGAAATGGCACACAAGAAGTATTAAACAAATGGAGTGGTAATATGTCAGTGACCATTGAAAAACCCCGAAGACTGAAACATGGCTGGGAGAAAAGTATTGTAAGTATAATTTTAGGAAGGAACATGCGTGTCTGCACTCTTTTACATACTACTCAATGTGCACATATTTATGTAAGTTAGACAACACGCCACACAATTGAAGTGAACCAACACAATGCACGTCTTTTGTCTCTGATTTGAGATTACTGACACATCACATGATTCCCAGCGAAGCGAGCAGAGAAGAGGCGTGAGGGAACTAAAAGTTTACCTTATTGAGTAATCTGGGCGAGGATACCTGAACGTCAGTGTGCGTCGGCTTGCTGGGGGATGTGGTGCTTAGGAGAACTCTGCTGGGGCCATTCACTGTTTCCGTATTCGAACACACTTTCTTTTCAACTATTTTTCCTGAAACAAATACTAATATTGTAGACCACTGCCTTTTCTAAGCAAATAAAACTTGTTTTAAATTTCGGGAGTTACAAAATTAGCAGCTATTTGAAAATATTGCTACCTAGAAAGTGTTTGCACAATAACAACCAGTTAAGACTAGATTCATTGAAAGGGTCAAGGTTACAGATAAGATACAATAATATAAACACACCGATAGCGTCGAGCGCGTGATGCGCGTGCGGATGCGCATGCGTGGTCTGCGCGTCGAGCGGCGCGTCGTCTTCTAACTCGTCGTCGTCGTTGAACCACATCTCTTCTTCGTCGTCCGGCGCGCGCGCCTCTCGACGGTATCTAGTGCGGAGTAGTGATGGTACCACGGCCTCTGCTACGCCTACGCTGCCGCTTACTGTGGGGAGAATGTTGGGATTAGGTGGTGATCACATTCTAGTAGGTATTTCGAAGAGGGATTTTATGATACAGATTGCAAAAAATTTCCATGCACTGGTGTGGCCAAGGCGCCAGTTCGTGCTGCGCGTCCATACATCCTTTGATATTGAGACTTTAGAAGGCATAATACTAATAAAACATCAATATTTTCAATAGGATCAATCTTTCGACAGACGGCGAACGTCATAAACCATCGTTTGTGTTCAGTTCAAATCACCCGTATTGGTGTTACTTCCTTATAATATAATGTTGGTACAGCCTTTTCTTTTGGTGGGTTGGAAATCATCAAAAGAACTCTCCCGCTCTGGGCGGAGCGGAAGGTTGAAAAACCCACCCATGTTCCTTCACTTGCCACTTGCCCCGGCATGCATCGGTCCTTATGGACCCCGACACGCTGTGCTGACATCTCTTTGAGGCGCGCGTGAAACACGACGCGCCGTCGACCCGGGCAGGGTCCTTACCGGGCGGCAAGCTACCCGTTGTTCGCCGCCCCCAAGCCCACGCCTATGGTGGCCGGGAGCTCGTTGTTGTCTCCCGACGACCAGGGCGTCTCCAGCAGCGGCTGAGAGCGTGAGGGCGCTGCGACTGCCTCTCCCTCACGCGCCCGCCTTCTCCTTTGCGAGCATTACTGCTTCGCAGGAGGTGACAGCCTGCCATGCACTCTCGCTCTGGACCATGGCCTGGACCAGGGCCGGACGCGAGAGATCACCGCCGCCTATCGCCGTCACGAGGACAGGGCGAGTATGTTAGTACTGCCTGAGTGCAGGTTCAAGTCTTAAAACTAATAAATATTGAAAAAGGTGTAATTACTTGTAGTCTCACCTCGATCCCTCTCTTTCAACTTGTCCTGGTGTTGGTCATACCGTGTTTTTAAAGCTTTGAAAGTCTGTACATATTCAACATCTTCTAAGATCTTTCCATAGTTTTCAACAACATGGGAACAGAGTGACTTAATGTCTTCCAGCTTTATGAACTCAAATAATTCTAATATTGCAGAGTCTAGTAAGTTGTACCTGGAAATAATTTGAGATGAGCATTAGTAAACTTCAAAATTGCTTTTCATTATTCCTTTTTATGAGCACAGATAACTTTAGAAATGGTTAGAGACTGAAATATGTCTTTCAGTGGCAACATTTTTATCAATCAATGTAGGTAATTTTGAGAGCACCACAGTGGGTCATATTAAGATGAAAACACTAAATACTTTGTGCAAGTACTTTTTACATACCTGCCATTATTTCTAAGGAAAGCATCTATAACTGGGGCAAAGAGATTCCCCTTTATAATGTATCTGTTATAGTATTCATCCTTGAGTGCGATGATCTTCCTCATGAACCTGAGCGCGCCCAGCACGAGAAAAGTGTGTGTCGACCTCATCAGCACCAGTATGCGACGAAGCAGGTCCTGAAAATATACAAGTTAAAATTAGTGACGTAATTTTTGATGGTCTGTTTTTACATTTTTGTGATCATCGACATCATCGGCCGAAAGAAATTAGTCTTGATATAAGTATTGCGACTATGACCGCTCATAGAGTGCTTGCATTGATACTTTCTGCTGATAGATGCTGTAAAAATCTCACCGTAAAAAGTCGGGTGACGTGAGCTGTCAATAGTGTCAATCCCTTAGCATTAGTTGAATGACAGCTCACTGCACCCTCACATCACCAAGTTTTCACGGTGAGATGCTTATAGAATCGCATTGCTGGTCCGGAAGTGTCGGTACCGCACCCTAATGGCGTAACACACTTTCAATCACAATTTGAATCATTTTGAAGGATATTGCTAATACATCGCTTCATATGTTCCAAAAATGTATCTGCACAACAACATAAGTAACGCAATGAATGTTACTGAACTGTCTAAATGAAAGCGAGATCATGTGTCAAGTTACGCAATTACCCCGCAGGTCGTTAATTAATGATAGGTACATTCAAACCTCGAGTGATTGGAATGAACAAGTGTGGTTAGAGTCTAACCACACTTGTTCAGAACCAGGTTGAAACTTGGTCTAATGGTTAGACCAAGTTTCAACCGGTTTTTGTATACAACATACAGAATGTATGGGACGATTTTATGCCACATCAATCAGTACCAATCCGTTCCGCCTTGCCTGAGAACCCGTGCCTTTACGCAAGCACATGGTTGCTTACTCACGTGAACTCATTATTATATATTCGCCAGTTTAGGTTCAATATCGTGTAAACTTAAATAATGTTCAAATGGCAGACATTTTTAATTTATGATGTCTGAGATGACTATACTCATATAACTATAACTGAGCTGGCAATCGGCCTGAAAACGTCAGCATCAACGAATTTCGTTACATAATTTCCTATCGGAAATAATACAATAATGTTTGGAGCTACATAACGCCAAAAAGAAACGCGTAAACGCAGAGGGTACCTATCAAGTCGTGAGGAAAATATCAAACGCGGGTTTCGTATAGAAATCATAGAGAAGAGTTATTAAATAAAGAGGTGACCTTGTGACGTCAATCAAGGTGTGAATAAAAATGGTTCATTTTACTGGCAGTGTTATTTACAGGAACTTGCATTTTTCATTTAGAAAAATGAAATTGTAGAATAAAAGTGGCATTTTATCCTGTTGATGTAATGCTTAGGGGGAAACCCTAACTGTATACAATTCGAAGTATATAGTGCATACTGGTTTGACATGACCATATTTGTTGAAAAACTTGAACAAGGAATCATCTTAATCATATCCCTATTCTCTCATTCAACAATTAAAGTAAAAGTTTAAGTTGTGTTGTGTTATGTATACATAACAGTATAACTTCTGTGTATAAAATGAATGATCTTATTTACGTCATACACAAGTATAGTATATTCTAATCTATAGTAGGTACTTACATATACGTTTTTGTTTACATATACTTACATAATTCAATGATAATGAAATGGAAACTTAATATTCATTAATAGTTAATGATTATTGCGAAAGTTGAAACATTTGCTACTGTGTTTGACGGCATGCACCAGAGGAGCAGCATTTCATCTTGTTCCCTTATAACAAATACATTATATAACACATAGGTTATTTTCTATGCTTAATACGAGGAAATATTGCAAGAGACATCAAACTATGCAAGAAGATTAGTGATTAATTATTGCATTGGCAGTTCAGGCCAATTTCTTAGTAAAATATCTGTGATCTTTTAAAAATCATCTATACATATTATGAGTATAATTTTTTGTCTGTTTTACATGTATAAACTACAGCATGAATTTAAATAATAATAATAATATTCCACAACTTTCACACAACGCCATCTAGTCTCATACTACAACTGATAAACATACTTAAATATTTCTAAATACATACATATTATAGATAAATTAAACCCAGACACAAAACAAATGATCGTGCTCATCACACAAACATTTGTCCTGGGTGGGAATTGAACCCACAACCTCCGGTATAGCAGTCAGGGTCACTAATCACTAGACCAACAGGCCAGGCAAGGTGCAGGTTTCACCATTACTTTTAAAGACTATGTCAAAATGTTTATGAGTGAAGAAGTTGGTGTTTGCAGGTTACCATGGTTATTTGCTGAATGATCTTACCTTATTCAATATGCAAGTCTTTATGTGGTATGTATGATGCTCAACACAGAAGGCCAGTAGTTCCAGTACAAGCCCCAGTAGCTGCACCGTGTGGTAGTCTTCCTTTAGAGGCTTCTCTCCAGTTGTGTTCTCTAAGAGAGGGGCTACAAATGTGTTAAATATTAGTGTATGAGCTACCTAAGACATTTTTTTGGTGATTGACCTATTTTAAAGACAGAAGTTTTGTTATTTTATTAAACCGTGATCTGTAGGTCATGAAATGTTGAGTTTACTCTATGATATTTATGAGTAGTTTTTACATTTGCTTGTAAAGGGAAACCAGCTTTTTAAGTAATAATGTGAAAACTGTTAATATATAGTGAGTGCCAGGGACACTGATGCGCAACCTGATGCCACCGAGTCAGTAAATGATTTTAGACACCAGCATTGAAATTTTTTGTGTTATTAAAAACAAAATTTTACTGTCCCATACATTTTGACCGTATAGGAAAGCACTTTTGTAGGAAACAGCTGTTTAAAAAATAATACAGAATGTAAAAATTTAATAATCAGGAGTCAGACTCATGTACTGAATGAACATGGTGCGTCACTGTACTTGCCACACTGTATTTTTCAAAGCTTTATTCTATGAAAATCACTTTAAAGAAGCAACATAGAATTTATGTTTATCATGACAGCAATCTATTGACAAGGCGGCCACATTGAAATTCTTGTTACAACAAATTAACAAACCAACTTGCATTAATAACCCGTTTTCATTGACATGTTTTAAAAGCTAGAATTAAAATCAAGTGCATATTTAAATTGCTAATTGCATCTCACTGATTCAGTTATATTAATTAATGCATTTTCTAAACTAAACTGCAAGTGTACATAGCAAGATTGTATTGACTTTGTGCACTTTTCTAAGGTTTTTAAATAGTCATCTGCAGATAATGATTCATAGAGATGGTACCTTACCTATTAATGTTTGTATACTGTGTTTGTAGAAGAAATTTAAGAAATCTGCCTTTTCACTCTTGTTGACTGATGCGAGCATACTCTCAGGGTCTAGGAGTATGCGGAGGACTCCCATGAGCTGCACTGCACCACCCAGTTCAGGGTCTCTGTCTCGGAGCATCTGTTCTATCACTATATTTAGTAGCATTTGTTCCTAGAAATAAAAAAAGTTGGTTATTGCAACAAATTATCATGCATCAAATCACCACAAATTAAAATACAACTCAGAATACAACTCAACATACCTCTTCAGTATTGTTAGCTTGCTGTAGTGTATGATCCCTCACTACAGAAGGAGAGAACTCTACAATGTAAGTTAAAATGTCTATAGATGCAGTCTTAGTCTTCTGATCATCTATACTTAGAGTGATTTCTAATGCTGGCAGGATCCCTAGAGACACTAAAGTTTTATAAAAAGCATCCTTGTCTTGAGGTTGCAAGTTTTGTGAAAAATTACAAAATTCCTTTAAAAACAAAACCAAGTCCCGTCTTTTTGGGTCTGGTGTCTTATCATCCATAAGAAGTTTAAACAAGTCTGTCAAAAATTTCTCATCTTCCTCTATAAGTTTCACTATTTCTACTTTGTTGAAAAATATAAAACTGGACAATGTGCTTAGCAGATTGTCCTCAAAAACTGTAGGTGTAGGTAAAACAATATCCTGAATATATTGTACTCTGTATGTTTGATGTATTTTAGCTAGCAAATCTTTGTTCTTTATAGGAATTGCCTCACGAAACTTAGCTAGCTCTCGCAAATATTCTCTGTGCTTTTTAGGTGTAGATAAACTTGGATCATACTCTAGACAGCCCACCACATCAAATATAGTGTCATCAGCAAACATTGTGTCAAAGAGTGTGTTTTTGTTGAGAAGAAATATACTTTTAAATATTTCATATAGATGATGCAATCCTTCAATATTTTCAATGTCTTCACACATGTGGAACAGATTGAGTAGTTTCTTGATGTAATGTTGTGTTTCTAGAGCTGCTGCTAGCTTGTCCTTGCGTGCTGGTGATACCAGACAACTGTTGACTAGTTCACTGATATCTTCCAGACGCCCCATTTCACATGCTGGCAGCTCCACAGGCTGTACGCTGTCTGACATTTCATCGAATCGCTCATCTTCTGATTCCTCCACTATGTCTTGTGTTATTTCAACTGATGGATCTTTTCCTTGTACCTGAAAGTAAATAAATATGAAACACATGCACTTGTATCATATTATAACACAATCAGCCACACATCATTGTCAATATACAAATCTAAGATAGTAATAAGTAATGATTACATTGTTATAATCAATTGTGACTTATAAAGTCAGCTCTAAAAATCTAGCTCATTTTTACCATGGCCATTTCCTGTAAGAATGTTAAGTTTCTGAGGGTGATATACAAATAACAAACTTTCAAATTGAAAAACAATGATAAACAATATCTAATTACCTGACAAATCTTCTCCCAAATTTCATCGCAACCAGCTTTTTCTTGAAAACTTAATGCTAAATCAAAGTTGTCACCTTCCGACCAGACTATCAACGTGTCCTGTTGTTTCTGATACGCGGTGTCGGGTTGTATCTTACTCTCTAGGAGAAGGGACCCGTCGGACTCTGCGCGCACCAGTAACGAGGTGCCCTTCAGCCTCTCCACGTAACATGACGACACATGCCCTGTTCCTCTGTCATCCCACTGTCGGTCTGCGTTCAGAGCATAAAGCTTTACTCTTCGTCTCGTGTCTGTCATGATAGTCAGCGCTCTAAACACTATGTACTCAAGTAATGAATCAATTATTATGGCGCTATTCTAATGCACCTCAACACTAAATTACTTAACTCCCATTTGTATAAAAACATGTGCACTTCTGTAACAATAATAACACAATTTATAAAGAAATCGGGTTCGAAATTTTCGCGATTTTAATTACCGTAATTACATTCCATCTTGTTCTTCAATTTATGTGAAACACACCTAACTACGACTGGCTTAAACGTAACTCATGTTTTAATAAACTGATTCGATACATAGTTACGGCATCCACATGAAAACGCTTTTTATAATTTTGTAAAACAATGGAATAATCATTAAAATATCGGAAATCACAAACAAAACAATACAAATTGTAAGCTTTCCCTTACACTTTAAAAACACAAGTATTCAATCAATTAATGATAAAACTTTTCATAAGGTCTTGAAAACTCTTTAACAATAATATATTTACCGGAATTATCATTATAGAATCGTCAATTTGACGTACCTTCAAAATAGTACAACATCAAATATCGCCATATTGGATTCACAACAACGCTTCAAAAACGGGGTTCTCAAATCGAAATGCAAAAGGCGCGTTATTCAAAAATCTACAATTTAACTTACATAATACTCTTGTTTTGGAACTATATAACTTAAGTTTAGTATAAATAAACATTATTATTGCTTTAGACAGATAGTTATCCTAATTTCGTTTTAACAAGATCTTTTTTTAGTAATGTAAAAACATTCTTTGAAAGCGAAAATAATTTTTATTTATCAACGTGCCGAACTTTGTGTAGCCAAGACAATAAATTAAACAGCCAAAAATTAGGACAGATTTTCTTTGATACAATTTTTAAATATTTGATCATTTTAATTTATAATGTCCCTTAGTTATATAAAAACATTCAGGCACTTAATCAATGCAATAAAAAATATGACCATTTGTATCTTATATTTTACTCTGAGTATGAATAAAATATGAGATAACATTACATAAAAAATAATAAATGAAACCTACAAAGAAAGGTAAGAAGCAAATTTTTCGTCGCCATAAGTATGTATGTACAAAATTATGGGCAAAAATGTAACACAAGAAAATATTTATTCGACTATTAACATTTGCAGTTGGAGAATTGACTGTACCGTGATGTATAGAAGAGTGTTTTCATAACTTTGGAGTAGTATAACCTATTGTATTCCCTATTATACTCTTTGGAGTAGATTATATTTAGATCGTGTCACATTCATGAGTGAAACTGTAGGGAGGGATGAGCGCAAAGTACTTTTATTATAGTTCACTCAACCTCCATAGAAAAAGGATGATTGTGTCTGGGCTGCTGCCCAATGATTGATGTCCGGACGTTGTGTATTTTTGTGTGACGTCAGTGTGAGGCGCAGTTTTAATATGGCGATGTAGATTTTTGTATTCACAGTTGCCCGTTTTTTTGTAAACACTCGATTGTAGCGGTGCACCTCTAAATAGTAATTTGTTATCTGTGGCCTTTTGGCTGCCATTTGCTGTGTTCTGTCAGTCATTCTTGATGTTATTGAATAAAGATTTGAGTTTTATTTATTTTAGAGCTACTAACTATTATTTTACCATTAAATAAGTTACAGAAGTAAATGTTTTGTCATTGATCCAGTTTATTGTAATTTGAAGAAAAAGATGAGCCGGGTATTTTACAAGCTATCGTGTGAGATTTGCTATTCTTTATCTTCGTTTATCAACATTTATTACTTAATTTGTCTTCTTTAAAAATAAAGAAATACTTTCATATAATAATCTAGGGGTGATTATTCAACAGAAATAAGGAAAATAACTGAGAAAATTTGGTTAATTACGAATTTGACATATGTCATTTTGATGTCAATTTAAAGAATCTTTACAATAATAAAGATAGTATTTATTTGTGTTTTTGATATGAATAACATTGAACAAACTGCGTATGTGGATGCAGTCGACATAACACAACATATTCTCTATTGCAGTATGAAGCAGAGGGACCAAACTTGCTTTTTCATATTTAATAGCAATAAAATTGTTGATATCATTTAGTTGTAAAATGAACACAGTATGTCTTATTTGAGTGCTTCGGAAAATGTGGGGTAAGTTGTAATCGTTATGTTAAAACTGTTTTCTCTTAATGTAGCTGTAATGTAACCCATTGGAGCTTAATTCTCATCCCTAAACAGTGCGTAATAGGTGTAAACTGTTTTGTTGTCTTGCTTAAAGTTGTATGTCATAATGTTGCATCTGCTGTACTAATATACATAAAACGTTTTGAGTGCCATAGTGTTCAAGCTACCTTTCTTGTAGCGGTACTTTTTCTTGACTGTATTACTGTTAAATGAAACATTAAATTTGTTCAGGGATTCTTAGGGTTGTTCTATTAGACCTAAATCTTTAATAGTAATGCTATTAGTCATGATTGATAGAATACAGACAAACTCAAAAAAAAAAATCCTGTCATTTCCTGGATCCATTGTGAATGTGCTGCGTGTAAAAACAGAAATATTACTCATAAAAAAATATATGGTATTCAAATTATGCAGAACTATGTTGATGTGGGTTCCTAAAGAAGAAATATTAATGATATGATGAGTGTGTGTGTAGCTTATATAAAACATAAAGCATATAGTAATTTCCAGTTGACTGATATAAATAAGTCATAAATAAATGTTATTATTTTCATACTTTCAGCTTTAGTGGTATTCCACAAAATATATCAGAGGCGAGCTGTGCCACACAATATAAAATGGCAGTCGAGGGTGTGTCCTCAGGGAGCTGTGGTGAAGTAAACATGTTCCTACATGACAATTCAGGGGATGAGCAGGCGTACATACATCTTAATGACAATTTCTACTCCAAATTTAAAATTGATCCCAACGAATTATATACCTTTCATGACTCCGATGTCATTGCTGGGGAAATAACAGTTAGCCACACAGAAGATAATTTTATGTTTTCTGATAATGTTGATATTAAGAGTAAGCTGTTAGCAGAGAGCCCAAGTAAAGAGCTTGATCTCATAGGAGCATTCACAAATGGCGATATTAAAGAGGATATCAAGAAGGAGGTGGTATCTAATGGGCACTATCCACCAGTGGCCCAGCCGATTTCAAACTATAAAGACTGTAAGACTACTCATACCAAAGTTTTGAAAGTTAAAAATCAAACTCCGGTGAAGGAGCCTGCAAGGTCGGAATCATTTAGTGAAGCTCGAAGACTGAGTGTTCATAGCCCTAAGGCGCAAAGCACTGCCACCGCCCCCTCCCTAAGTGCGAAAAACAGTATTAATAGTGCTAGTACTACAAGTAATGCAAAGCAAACTTCTAAGCAAACAGGCGGTGTGGAGACATTTTTAGATGTGTTTAAGAGAGAGCAAGGGTTGGTTGAAAATGCATCTGTACTTGTTAAAACTGAGTCACCGGCACCTGCACCTGCTAAAGTTCCAGTGTCTCCACCGAAGAAAGCTTCATCGGGTAAGTTATTTCCTTTTATTGCAATATTTTTTTTTATTTTTATTACCTTATTTTAACAGATAAGTTCAATATTGCGAATTTATAGTTCTTTCTTCCCCTTATGATGTCACACAAATAGTTTGGATATTGTTTAAACATATACATAATATGTACAGTCATAATAT
>VKGM01011691.1:3258-14110 GCA_007844875.1 Busseola fusca | reverse complement strand
AGTATATATAGAGTAGGTAGTCCATATACAGAATCGAATATATACTGATAATATAATGAGTTTGTGTGTAGGTTATCCCCTGCTGGGCTAGTGATCTGATTCCGAAAATCCTTTCACTAATGGGGAAGTTACCTACAATATTTTCTCATATTATACATATAGTAGTATTATATAGTTATATTGTATAGTTATTAATATCCTAGTCGTAGGGAGCCAGTCGTGACTATATTTAAATGTATGCAATATACCCTAATAAAAATAACCCATATTGTCACATATTAAATTACAAAAATGTGAAATTGTCACCATGCATTAAACTCATGAAAAAGAATATTTCACTGTGACAGTTTTTGTGAAAACATTATGAAAATATGTAAATATGACAAAGTGTCCAAATTATTTTCATTTTTATGAGGTAGAATTCATCAAAATGAATGAAAGGAAACAAAGTCGTGTCCTGTTTTTTCCAGAAAGATGTGCGTCCCATTATTTTTATTTGTTGTCGTATTGTTTGGTTGCTTAATTAATCACAAAAGAGACCGATTTACCTGGTATTCAAAGGGTCGTTATTTTAATACATTAGAGTCCAATTAACCTGTCTATGGGTACAGTCAAATGTTCAACGATTTTTTTCTCCCATGCTTGAGGTGTTTTATTCAGAAATCTTAATAAGCAATTTATTTTGGAGAAGTACGAAAAAAACACGTGAGTAAGTAAATACGTAAATAACAATAAGTTATCTTTCAATTGGACAAAGAATCCGTCTTGACTTCGACCATAGAACCCCGTTACTGGAGAAGGAAATATACGATACCTACCCTCATCGTAACGAGCTCTGGAACATAAATCATGGAACACAAAAAATATAGCACGACTCTCGAAACGTGTGGCGACAGGGAACTGATACATCGCCCATACAAATTTGCTGCGTTGTTGCCGAATTACCGCCGAACGCGAGGCACAGGAATACGAAAAACGGAAAGGTTAGATCTGCGAAAATTTTGCTGAAAAATAAATGAAGGTGAACAATTAATTCGAGCACTTGAACTGTTATTCTGTAGGTACACGTAAGGTTATAAACTACTGGGCACGCCACAATTGCGGCAATAAGTCCCCTCTTTGAGGAGCCAGGGTGCCACCTCTGTATGGATCGCCCTGAGGACACAGTGGAGCATACAGTGGAGTTCTGCCCGGCTTGGGCGCAGCACCGCCGTGTCCTCGTGGCGGCGATCGGCGGCGGCGATTTGTCGCGTCCGACCATGTTCGAAGCGAGAGTTCTGGTCCAGGTCGTGGTTCGAAGCGAGAGTACCTGGCAGGCCGTCGCTACCTTCTGCGAAGCAGTAATGCTCGCAAAGAAGGAGGCTGAGCGCGTGAGGGAGAAGCAATCTCAGCGCCTTACGCCCCTAGCCGCCGCAGGAGATGCCCTGGCCGTCGGGAAACAACATCGAACTCCCGGCCTCCGTAGGTGCGGGCTTGCGGGCGGCGAGCAATGGGTAGCTCGCCACCCGGTAAGGACCCGACCCGGATAGAGGCCGCGTTGTGTTCCACGCGCACCTCAAAGAGATGTCAACACATCGCGACAGGGTCCACTAGGACCATTGTCTGCCAGGGCCGCGGGTTGTTCGAAAAAGATACCGTAGCCCCTGGCGCACAAGCAAATAAAGGAACACGGTTTAGTCAGTAAAAGCCTGACACGCCCTTCCGCTCTGCGGAGAGGGGAGAGGGCATTTGATGATTTCCCATCCACAACAAAAAAGACTACAAATTACAACTATAATTGTGCATAAACCAGTATACGAATGCAGTAGTCATAAGTTGGTTGTCCAGGATCTCTTGGCAGCTTAAAACAGCTCAGCTAGTATACGAATGCAGTAGTCATAAGTTGGTTGTCCAGGATCTCTTGGCAGCTTAAAACAGCTCAGCTAGTAAACCCTACATTACTATGTAGATACCAAGTTACACTAGGCAGTTTTATAGCTATCCATGGGCCTACCGCAAACAAACGCCAGTATTATGGTGAATACTCATTCCGAACATAATATATATTTAGTTTTAAGGCTTTATTCATATCAATCACACTCATGGGTCAAACTCACTGTGCTTGTCGCAAAAACTTAAACCAAAGTGAGGATTATTTGTATTTCGATTTGAAAATCATTTACGTCGCGAGGTCGTGATAGGCCTCGGTAGAACGTATCCAAGTGACATTATCTCAAGTAGTCCTTGTCCTAATGTGTACATAGTTTGTGGAGCCCCATTCAAGTTTACGAACGCCGCTGAAATTATCTACGTGTAATATCAAACTAGACTAATAACACTAGATCATTTGGACCAACATTATTGTATGTAAATCGGATAATAGATTTTAGTTCACCGCGGCATCTTTCATCACCAGTCTACATACTCTGTAAAAAGCTCACCGTGAAAACTTGGGTGTAGTGAGCTGTGATTCCGCCTGATGCTAGTGGTAGACACTATTGACACCTCACTTCACTTCGTTTTCACAGTGAAATTTTTACAGTATAGTGGTTAAAAGTGAGGCTGTCCAACATAAAAACGTTCATTATTACTTGATATTGATTTTTACGCGTTATAAGATCAACTTTTATATAAATTAGCCCTTCATACCATTCATCTTATACCATCAGATATTAACAACCCAGAAAGCCATAAAGACTGCGTGTAATAACATAATTTCCACCGAAACCGATCATTCTCTCTTTATGATATAAATGCCAATAAATATAAAATGGTACCGACTAGATGAACAAAGTCATTAATGGGATAACCACGCTTCACAAAACGGAAATACACTCAATGGAGTGAACAGCGGTACTTAATAGACTTTTCTTGTTCACACTTTATTACTAAAGTTATTGGGTAAAAGCTTTGGGCTAAATAATAGCAGTCGCACAGGGCGATCGATTAGGTTAAGCTACGCTTGCCGCGTTTGGTTTGTAGATGGGTGACCTTTACATACCGAGACCCCTCCGTGCCGTTTCTCCGTTTCTTTCGTTCGTTATGTTGTATGTATTCGTATCTTCGACAGTCGTTACGGGTCGTCAGAAGTCCGAAAGTCTGACCACCAGTCTTAACAAGGTCACATCTATAGAGGTATATGCAACTGACCACACGGTTGGCGCAGTGGCTGAGGGATTGACAGCTGCGCTGCGTGTCGAAGGTTTGATTCTCGCAAGGAACAAATTTTTGTTTGACCTACAGGTAATTGTTCGGGTTCTGGCTTTTTGTGTATATGAGTTTAAATGTTTGTAAACACATTCACGATACAGGAGTAATTCCTAGTGTGGGGTAACGTCTTCAAAAGTAAACTATCTCCTTGACAACATTATGATGTTCCGCCCGCGTTCACCATGCAGCCATTTGGCCTCAAAAACATAAAACTTGAGAACCCACATAAAACCAGACAGTCTTTAAAATTATGACCTCAGATGAGTCTCCGGACACAAAAGCGTTTTGTTTGAAGGTAAAATGCTACTATTGTGTCCCTTCGGCCTCATTCCGAGTCATATAAGTATTTGAGGCTGTGTTTGTTATCGCCCGGTGAACGGGACGCCAATATACACACAACAAAAGGATAGTTGAATTAGGTCAAGAAATGATCTTACATAAATAAAAATACACACCAATATAATTACGATTGCATTGCTATACAATATGTTATTGTTATAAGAAAAATGACTAAAAATAATACAATCAGCAGCAAAAGTCGATCAACACTTTTGTCACGGTAATATTATCTATACAGTATTTTAACTTCATATAAACAGACGACGCGCTACGAGGGACTCGTGGCTATATAATAACAGCCGCACAGGTCGATCGATCAGGTTAAGCTACGCTTGCCGCGGTTGGTCTGTGGATGGGTGACCATCTTTACATACCGAGATCCCTCCGTGCCTCGGAAAGCACGTTAAGCCGTTGGTCCCGGCTGTCATTTGTAGATCTTTAACAGTCGTTACGGGTCGTCAGAAGCCCGAAAGTCTGACCACCAGTTTTACCAAGGGGTATCGTATTACCCAGTAACTGGGTTGTGGAGGTCAGATAGGCAGTCGCTCCATGTAAAATACTGGTATCCAGCTGAATCCGGTTAGACTGGAAGCCGACCCCAACATAATTGGGAAAAGGCTAGGCAGATGATGATCAACTTAATAAAATGGATTAGCTCTGTTCTGTCTCCAAAAAACTTTTTGGGTGATTTACTTCACCCAAACGATATTTTAAAAAACTAAAACATGATGTTAAAGTTTTTCGGTTGCAGAAAGGTCGGTTGTATTTTAGCCGTGCAACAACCGTAACTTTTGAACTTAATGATCATAACGATGATAAAGTAAGCTGTTGCTTGCTACTTGTACTGCCAATACAAAAATAGGTAAAAGGCGAATACTGACCTGAAATAAACGCTGAGTCTCCGAAAGTGAACACATCTCTGACAATCTTCTTGTCAGACGCAGCCTTGTCCACATAACCAAGGAACGCTCTTGATGGGTTGTTCGCTTTAATTTTGCCTATGAATACTCCCGGCTCGTTGGGTTTCGCCAACTGCAAGAGGGAAAACAAAATTGATGAACTATTCTATGAACTCTACCAACAGGTACCTAACAAAAATCCAGGGTCAAATTAAAGTAGCTAGTGACGGACGGTCACTGGAAGACGTGATGGGTATGGTATCGTATTAGATAACTATACCTACCCACCTGACTGTGAAGCTTCGCTGGGTAATTTAGATATAGAGCTTTGGATTATTATCCTACTATGTTAATTATAAACGACGTCAAAATTGGATGGATGTTTGTTACTTTTACGCAAAACCACTAGTCAGATTTGGATGGTTAGAACACAGATATTTTATAACCTGGATTAACACATACTTTTTATCTCAGTGGTACGTTCTCGTAGGGTAATTTCGGACCTACACGCGGGCGAAGCCACTGGCAAAAGCTAGTTGTTTTATAAATTAAACACGACTTACCTGACATAATCCTTTACTGTTTCTGATAGGATCTCCAGTTTCGGGGTCTACTTTAAGGATGGCGATAGGATAAACTGCTGGTATTATTCTGGACACAAAACCAATAGCTCCCTCTTTATTGTCGATGTTGACTGGAATAAGACAAAACGTTATGAGACACATTCAACAAGGAAATTCAGTAATTATTGCTCCAAGTGTGTTTCATATTACCTATATTTGCATTTCCTTCTGTAGCACCGTAGAATTCGACCACCTTCTTTATGTTGAAACGTTTGACGAAATCGGGCCAAATCTGAAACCAAACACACATTTTGAGAACTGAAAATAATGTCATCGTTTCTGAAATTGACGAACAGCACTGAAAAAGTCTTTCCTCTCTCCTATTATCTTGGATATAATTAACACAGACCAGTAATAATTCTCCCATCGGTGGGGAATAATTACTGGTCGGTTTAGTCACTTCAGAGAATTCACCATAAACAAAATAATTCTTACCGCTGGCCTCATTCCGTTGCCGTAGACTGTTCTCACTTTGTGTTGCGTGTCGGTTGCAGACGGTGGTGTCGACAGTACATATCGACACATTTCACCGATGTAATGGGCGGCCTGGAGAAAATAAATTAATTAATTTGAAAATATGAAAACTTATCCACTTATTTAATCACCTGTCTTGGGTCAGAAACAGCAAAGCTTATCTACATCATGGGCGAAGCCGATTTTATTTATGCATGTTCACGCTACAAATTTTGAATGACCATGATAATCCTATCGAGGTGATGCGGGAAAAGAATTTTAGGAAGGACTTGGGGGAGGTCTTTGCCCATCAGTGCGACAGTAGAAGAAGGATAAAAATGGGGATCGTAGGCTGTTTCAACCTCATATAGCAAGACCAAATAGGTTTTCCCAAATATAGCGTCGTCGTGACTGATCAATTCTTCCGTAGACTTAGGCGAACCGGTTGTGATTTTTCGGAAGTTGCGTAATTGGTAGGTATAGGAATACGAATTTCATAACAAATATCGACCGTGGTAAGCAAACGTAAGTTAGCCAATATTTCTTAAATACCGACATACCGGTGTGCCAAGGCTGTTAAAAGCATATACTTAAACAAAGTATATGTAGGTATCTCGTAAAGCTTAAGCTAAAATCAAACATCTTGGCATTACACACTTTCACCTCGACTTCAAAGCAATTCATTTTTAACGATCATGCTTCTCAGCCTGCGCTTACAATGTGGCACATTAGTGCAGTATAACACATAGGTACTTTCTCCGAGCTTTCACTTACAGTGGCATTGTATTTGATGCAGTCTGGGAAGTATTGGGACGCTGAGAACTTGGTTCTGAGTGCTACTGTGCAGCCAAAGATGAAGGGCTGGCCCATCGTGATGCAGCCGCCAGCGGAGTGGTACAGAGGCATAGGACAGTAGATGATGTCAGTCGCTCGCAAACTACCGAGGTAATGCACGCCTGATGCCATGAAAACCATTCTGAAAATAATAAAATAAATATACAAATATCTGAAGTAATATTAATAAAGAGAAAAGATTTTAATTTTTGTATGTTTGTTAAGCTTTGAAGCTAAAACAGCTGAATAGATTTGAAGATTTGAATGGCACATGGGTAGACGTGCGTTAGTACATAGTACTTTTTATCTCAATATTCCCACCGGATCGAGGCTTACGCCACGGTGTTATTAAATTATCTATACAATATTTCAACTTCATATAAACGGGCGACGCACGAGCTATACCTACGCGCTCGGATCTCGGCATGCGCTCGGCATGCTACAGTAATATTACCGTGACTGTAGCAAACAACAATTACTCAAAATTTCCTAAGAACGTTTTCCCGTAGTTGACAAGGTCAATTATGGTACCTGGCGTAGCCCATAGGTACCTGCCAATCGATTCTGTAAAAATCTCACCGTGAAAAGTTGGGTGAAGTGAGCTGTCAATCCCTTATCATCAGTTTGAATGACAGCTCACTCCACGCTCACTTCACCTAAGTTTTCACGGTGATAGGTTACATAATCGCATCTTTGGTTAGGTTTGACTGACTCGTCAAAAATTCGACCTGTACGAGTATGTGGACAGATGTTTACATAGTCTCAGATATTAATTGATTTGAGGGTCCATATTAACTGCTTCTAGTATTAATATTTATGGTTCATTTAACTTGGTTCCATAATGATTTTCACACAAGACCGTCTTTTAACTTTTTACTGTATTGTTATGCTGTTGGGCTGGTGACCTGGCTAACACAGGCTTCTTCAGAAACCTACTTCAGGCACCAGTCTCTTCCAATGGTGGAATATAGTATGTATTAGCCAAAAATATTGTGAATTTTAAGGAAACCAATATTGTGAAGAGAGAACTAAATAAATAAATAAAAAAAAAACTTCAACGGAAAAAAAAGAAACTTCAACGGTAGTTAAACTACAATGTTGTACCTAATGCAAAGTTGACCTCGTCAGTATATAGTTATTTATTTTGTAATTTTAATAAATTTACTAAACGATTTCATTTACATAAGTAATTAACGGTTCTCAAGGAACCTAAGGTGCAAAGGTAGTAATCACAAGCCTTACCTTGAAGACGAAATAACAGCGGCTTTCGGCAATCCAGTAGTTCCAGAGGTATAAATGTACAGCAGCTTTCCATTGAAACCTTCACCATCGGACAGTGACCAGGGAGCTGGGTTGGTGCTCTCCAGCATTGAAGTGAAGTCATCTTCGGATGTCACAGGCTGCACGGCATTGGGAGCAGTGTTGAGGGGGCGACGGACAAACTTGAATAGTTTGATGGATGGATTTAGTTCTCTTGAAATGTCCTGGAATGCTGAAATTGAGAAAGAATTTAGGATTCTTGGAGATTTTTTATTTTTTTTATTTGAGGTAGGTTTCAATATTGAATGGCTTTTCCTCAAGTCGTAAAAGAAGACAGCTTTTTATGTGCAATTAGTATTATCATTTACTATTAAAGTATGTAACAGCAGTAGTATTTTATGAATTTTGTGTGACTTCACAGTCAGAATTTGAAAAAAGAACATGTAGCTAACTCTAACCAGTTTTACTAGTTATACAAATAATAATACTTATCTATACTAATATAATAAAGAGGTAAAATTTGTTTGTTTGTATGAAGGGATAATCTCCGGAACTCCCAGTGAGATTTGAAAAAATCTTTTTGCACCTGATAGCCCAATTTTTGAGAAAGATTATAACCAATTTAACATCATGCTGCGACCCTTAGGAGCCGAGCAAAAGGAGAAAAAGTCAGAAAAAATGTTAAGCACATATAAATTAGTCGATCGAGAGAGCGATGAGATGCGACGCGATAGCTCGGGGCTAAAATTTTACGCGGACGAAGTCGCGAGCAGAAGCTATAGAGTTAAAGATGTTGGCAAACGTGTTTTAGGGTGGACACCGCGTCCTCGGGCTATGTGCAGAAACGACGTTCGCGTCATAGCTGGTAATGGTTGAATGTAAGAAGTTGAGGATCGAGCTCATAGGCAGGTAATTGGAGAGAATCAGCATGGTCCTTTATGAACAGGAGCAATTCTCGTACTTTAAGAACGTTTTAAAGTTTGGTCCAATCTGTTAAAATTACCTCTAATTTTCCTACATTTTTTAACTATTTTTTGACATTAATTATGACTAGATTTTTAATGTTTGTAATTATGGGAATTGTTCTTCTGATCGAGGCAATAACCCTGAGTTAAAAAAAAAACGAGTGTGCTTATGACCACACGAGTGAAGTGAAACTTCTTTGAACGTATAACGAACGTATGGAACTGGTATTTGGCTATGAGAGGTAAAGAGAAAGAAAATGTGCGCGCGCACTGCTGTCTCTTGCTTATATCCCCCACTCAATTCCCGTTCGCCCCGCCTGAACACACTTTTCGTAACATTTTCGTAACGCTTTCGCCAGCTTACTCCCCGAGCGAAAAAAAGCTCAAGCGTGCGTAAAGAAGTTTCACTTCAAAAATATTCTTCTCTATTTATACTTAAATTACTTACTTATCTATTATTGGACTGTAGGCTGAAATATGATAATGTACATAAACTTACCAGTTTGGAACTCGTCGCTGTAAATGACAACATCACACTTGGCGATGTTGATAGAATGGAGCAAGGTGTTGCCAGTCTGGTTGGTGTTGATAAGCGGACACACGGCGCCAATCCTCGTGGCTCCCAGCCAGATGGAGGGCATTTCAGGACAGTTGCCGATCATCACCGCCACCGTATCTCCACGTTTGATGCCTTTAGCTTTTAGGACAGCTGAAGTTCGTAAGCTGTATTCTTCCACCTGAAAATGATAGGTGATGGATTTATTAGGTTTTAAGACTGCAAGGTCAAGCTAGGATTATCCCCACGTCCCCGAGCTGTAGATGAAATGGCAGTTTTTTTAGATATAGCAATTTGGTTCAATCACGCTTGATTGAGAACGTTACACTTGTAATTTTTCATTATTTAAATGACTCAAAATGCTGATGGAAAACATCGTGAGGAAACGGACAAGTCCTAGAACCAAAAATTCAAAGATATGAGACGTTTACCAATCCGCACTGGGCCCACGTGGTGGATTAAAGCCCATTTCCTTTCACCGAGAGGAGGCCTGTTTCCTAAGTAGGATCATTATATACTAATTATGAAATGATGATTGTTGACTTATTAACTTGTAAGACAAGACACCATCCCCTAGCCGCCGCAGGAGACTCTCTGGTCGTCGGAAGATGGCACCCAACTCCCGGCCACCGTAAGCGCGGGCCTGCGGGTGGCGAGTAATGGGTAGCTCGCCGCCCGGTAAGGACCAGGCCCGGGTCGACGGCGCGTCGTGTTCCGCGCGCGCCTCAAAGAGATGCAGTCAGCATAGCGTGGGGTCCATAAGGACCGATGCCTGCCGCAGGGCCGTGGAGCGTATCAAAGAGTAACCGGGGTCCCTGGGGCGCATAGGCAGGTGAAGGAACATGGGTGGGTTTTAGTCAGTAAAAGTCTGACACGCCCTTCCGCTCGGCCCAGAGCGGGAGAGGTCATTTGATGATTTCCCACCCACCAAAAAAAAAGCTGAAATATAGTATCAATATTTATATCAATTACGCCGACAAAGTAGTAAAATAAAAATTATTTAGGGTAAAAAAAATCATTCCCCACTTTACGTGTAGGGAACTCCCTACACGTAGTGGGGAATGATTTTTTTTTCATTTCAACCCTAATATGTGTGTATTGGATAGGTATTTAAAAATGAATAGGGGTTTACTAAAATCGTTTTTTGATACTGTTAACATTTTCGGAAATAATCACTCCAAAAGTAAAAAAAAATGTGTCCCCCCTCTAACTTTTAACCATAAGTTTAAAAAATATGAAAAAAATCTCGAAAGTAGAACTTTATTTAAACTTTCTAGGAAAATTATTTTAAACTTTCAACCCAAGTTTAAATTTTTTCAAAAAACAGTGTTTGAAAAATTGTACAAAATAATTTTTAAACTAAATTTAATCGTATATGCAATCATTTTTTAAATGGCGGCGCTTATCATGTTCTCTCACTCTAGCTCGCACACTAGTGCCGTCTATCTCACTCTCGCGCGTACCGTAAACAGAAAAAATAATAGTCTTGATTTGCCTTGATTTTTTTTTTTATTTAAATCCTGTTTTCTTATATTGTCAGGTGTACAGAAACGGGCACAGGCATTACATCCCGAAAAAAGTAAGCACTGTTTCCGATGAAAACAATAAAAATTCTTTAATGATAATAGGTGGTGCAACGTGTCCTTCAGCTTTTCAAGTTTCACCCGAGGGAAGCCGTTGGCTGAAGCTAGTTTGAAATGAATGTGACCCAACCTTGTTTTTAGGGTTCCGTAG
>VKGM01011642.1:4560-14569 GCA_007844875.1 Busseola fusca | reverse complement strand
GTATAGGTTATTATTATTATTTTTTCAATAATTTGTAGTTTATTTAGTATTAGAAGTTTGTATATATATTATTTCATATGTAAGGATCTAATCTTATATATAAAATTCTTGTGTCACAATGTTAGTTACCATACTCCTCCGAAACGGCTTGACCGATTTGTATGAAATTTTGTGTGCGTATCGGGTAGGTATTGAATCGGCTAACATCCATTTTTTTTATTTTTTGAAGTGAAACTTCTTTACGCACGCTTGACTTGGGGAGTAAGCTGGCGAACGCATTACGAAAACGTTACGAAAAGTGTGATCAGGCGAGGCGAACGGGAATCGAATGGGGATATCTCGTAAGCAAGAGACAGCAGTGCGCGCGCAAATTTTCTTTCTCTTTTCCTCTCATAAAGAAAGAAGTTTCACTTCAGTCGTATGGTCACAAGCACACTCGTTTTTTTTTGTGGCAAAACATCGCTTGCTCGGTCAGCTAGTAATATATAAGTGGGAGTATTTAGCCTACCCTCGCTCTTCGTTTACGTTTATCATTATCAGTCAACTCTTCCCTGCACACCTGTGTGTATGTGTGTTTTGTATTCTTTACGAGAAACACAAGAAAAGACTTCCTAACAGAACAAGTCGGTACATGCAAGTAACAAAGGATAATGTTGCCTTGATAAGATTAGACGTCTTTGAGGATATTCATAAAACTCACCTTGTTACGTTTTTACCGCGTTTTCAGCCGGATAAGCAACGTTTCAATTAACGTGTTCAAAACTTTGAAGAAGCGGAAAGTTGGCCCTTATTGTGTACGTGGACGACCGAGAAAAATTGCTCAGGTAATATTGATGAAAGTTTCATGATAAAATCTTCTAAGGAAAAAAGTCAAAAATCTTTACTTATACACCTTTGAAATCGTTTTAGAAAACCTGTTGGGTTTTCTAAAACTATTTTAAAGCTCACTAATTGTGTTTTAATTTCGTATAACTATCCATTTTAAGAATTTTTGTATTAGTTTATTAGACAAAAAAAGAAGGGCTCGTGGGTAAATGAAACAGCCGCACAGGTCGATCGATCAGGTTAAGCTAGGCCTGCTGCGGTTTGTCTGTGGATGGGTGACCATCTTTACATACCGAAACCCCTTCGTGCCTCGGAAAGCACGTTAAGCAGTTGGTCCCGGCTGTCATTCGTAGATCTTTGACCGTCGTTACGGGTCGTCAGAAGTGCGATATTCTGATCACCAGTCTTACCAAGGGTTATAGTATTATCGCTCCATGTAAAATACATATAAAGACATGTGAAATCTACCAATCCGCACTGGGCCCGCGTGGTGGATTACGGCCTACTCCCTCTCACCAAGAGAAGGCCTGTGTCCCAGCAGTGGGAATATGACTGATTATGTATGTATGTATAATAGTTTTAGTTAGGTCAGCACTGAGATTCTCTAACCATCTCTCCATGAAAGCTTAGGTGAAGTGAGCGTGGAGTGAGCTTACATTCCAACTAAAGTTGGAATTGACACTATTGACAACGCACTCTAAGCTCACGTCACCTAACTTTGCACGGTGAAATTTTTACACAGTCGATCAGCATGTTTTTATATTTTTGTTTTTGGCGTGATAACGTCTTAAAAATCGATGAACGCCGGCTGCACTCACAAAAAAGCATGACTCACAGTCGCGTTTCGCCTGAGCTGAGCATGCAAGCGAGAGCGCGGAACAAGCAATAGAGAGCTGTCCCTCTTCCACTCAATCGGTCGATGCGTCCGGGTAGAAGAGTGACAGCGGCAGCACACAACCTATTCATCAATGTGAATGACGTTATCACGTAAAACTATTGTCCGTAAACCGACTTCCCAGACATCCTATTTTTTTTTTACTCTAACTAGACAGTACAAATATGCGTCAATCTTATTCAAGTAGTAATATTTCTACGAGCCTTCAAAACAAACATATGCAATCCATATTTCCTTTTATTTTCCTTTTCACTGAGTTCGAACAGGCAAAGTCTAAGTATGGTGCAAGTCGAAACCACTCGGCTCGCATGAGTATTTCTGAACAATAGGTACACAGTCCTAGGACCTACTCATGTTACCTATGCAATAAAAGTCGCAAAGTGCATTCTTTGCGAGCAAAGCTAAAAGTTTCGAACTCAACAATAGACGGTGAAACAATAACGAGCGAAATCTTTGCGATGATTGTCGTTTCTATGCGATATGCGACACAGGACTATGCGACATTCATGTGTTGCGATTTTTTATTTCTGTATTAGAAAATAGGTAAGCTCCCGGGTCGAAGGCACGTTGTGTTCTACGCGCGCCTCAAAGATGTCAGCACATCGTGACGGGGTCCACTTCCTAGTGGGCCGATGCCTGCCAGGGCCACAGGTTGTTCGAAAGAGATACCGTGGCCCCTGGCGTACAGACAAATGAAGGAACACGGATAGGTTTTAGTCAGTAAAAGACTGACATGCCCTTCCGCTTCTTCCAGAGCGGGTTTCTACGTAAGGTTCATAGGTAAGCTATACCGTGTCAATCGTGGTGTAGCGGTATCTACAACGCCACATGCGAACAACGCGTCATACTGCCTTCACGCAAATCCTGCATCTCGCAAGCAGAGTTTACCTCGCAACTAGCACACATACAAATTCCCAACATCAACCGTTGGGCAAGTGCCCACCAGGCACAACACCCGTCTGGTCGAAGGATCCTCCCTTTTCTATGGAGGATGAGTGGACTTTACACCCTGTACTTCATGCCTTTAAAGTAGTTAACGGGCTCTTCCATATTGATATGTTCTTCATTCGTTGGCATTCAGTCCTTGGCCCAGTTGACCACTCAATGAGTCTTTACTTCGAAACCACGAAAATTCCTTGCCTAATCACGCCAACCTCGCGGTCATTACAATCGGTTTCATTTCACGACCCGCAGGGTAATTAGGTATGCTTCGGGAGGTTCCTGTTCCGGATAATACGGGAGGAAACGCCAGGGTGTCACCACTGCGTGGATCGCCCTGAGGACACGGTGGAGGTCTGCCCCGCTTGGGTGAAGCACCGCCATGTCCTCGTGGCGGGGAAAGGCGGCAGCGATCTCTCGCGTCCGGCCGTGGTCCAAGCCATGGTCCGGAGCGAGAGTGTATGGTTGGCCGTCACCTCCTTCAGCGAAGCAGTAATGCTCGCAAAGTAGGAGGCTGAGCGCATGAGGAAGAGGCAGTCGCAGCGCCCTCACGCCCCTAGCCACCGCAGGAGATGCCGTGGTCGTCGGGAGATAGCACCGAACTCCCGGCTACCGTATACGCGGGCCTGCGGGCGGCGAGCAATGGGTAGCTCGCCGCTCGGTAAGGACCAGGCTCGGGTCGACGGCGTCGTGTTCCGAGCGCGCCTCAAAGAGATGTTAGCACAGCGTGGGGTTCATAAGGACCGATGCCTTCCCCAGGGCCGTGGGTAGTCCGAAAGAGACACCGGGGCCCCTGGCGGCGCATAGGCAAGTGAAGGAATATGGGTGGATTTTAGTCAGTAGAAGTCTGACACGCTCTTCCGCTCCGCCCAGAACGGGAGAGGTCATTTAAAGAAAAGGTAATTACGTAACACATTATCAGTAGCAATGAGTTTCATTTTGACAGCTCAACAACATTCATTGCGTTATTTAGGTTGTTGAGAAGACAGATTTTTCGAACAAATTATGGAGCAATGGACTAGCAATATGCTTCAAATTGATAGTAATAGTTTACTATCAATCTAATCCACACTAGTGTTACGCAATTATGATGCCGATCAGCGCCGATAACTGCTGACATATCGGCACCGGTTACCAGCTTTCAGTACAATGAAGTGAAAAAATCCCAACGCTTTCCAAGAAGTCCCAATTGAGGTACTTTTTAAACTGCCATAGTGTTAAGTCTCGTTACACAATATTTCACCGCACGAGCTGACCCCTCAAGTCTAACAAAAAGCGACACTACATAAAAATCACGTTACTGCTAGACAAGAAAAAAAAAGTGTAAATAGTATCGTTGCCGTCAAAAGTTCAGTGGCTCTTAGTGCCATCGATAAGGGAGTGTAGTCGGGCACTTGAAAGCGCTGTGGACGTATGTACAGTCGGGGATAGAACTGAATATCAAGAAAAAAAACGTCGACCTTTATTAATTTTCGTATGCAATTTTAAGGATCGAGAATTTTTCGGGTTTGGGGAAACGGGTCGCTGAAATATGTAAGATTAAAGAAAAGTAATAATTTATAAACAAAGCTTATAGTTTTTACAAAGATGCACTTCGAAGATTTACCTTTTTCGAACCAGGAAAACCCTAGAGAACAAATCATTTTACAATGACCCCGATTTCCTGGTTCATAAACTAAACTAAGTTTAAATTCATTTCAAAAGAACAGAAGATAAATATTAGTTTAGTCCTGTTAAATTAGTCCGCGCATTAATTTTGTCCGTAACAGGGCGACCAGAGCGTCGTGCATCTTTGATATCAAAATTTCTAGATTGAAAACGCTTAAACCATATTCGCGCTACTCTCAAAGATACTGCATTAGGTCCATAAACATCACAATTTTTTTTCGAGGCTTGTGTTGCATTTTTACGTTTTTTGTAGTATAGTTTTAAAATGTATTGAATTTCTTCAATAGATTCACTCTTTTTAACAATAAGAAATACAAATGAAAATCACACACTTTCCTAATTTGAATTTGGAATTGTCTTCTATAAAATTAAAACTCTTTAATGAGACCAAAACCAGCTAGATACAAATTGTATAGCCAAAGAGATTTTATTATAAGTCCATACATACTATATGCAAAAAGACTTTCCCCAACCTATTATAAATGGAAAAGACAGAAGGTAATATATTAGTTTATTTCTGTCAAACTAGACATTTAGACGCCTAAATGTCTAATTTGACAGGACTTAGAAAGAAAAAGATGCAATGAACTTAATTTTAGTTTAATTCGTGCACAAGGGAATCGGGGCCAGTCATACATTAATATATTAAATTTGAAAATTTAAATTAACAATGAAAATTTATCCTAATAAAAAAAATGCAGCATAATTTCCGTGACTGACTGTACAAGCGACCATAAACACTTTAACGTACCTATGTATTCCCCTCCACACATGTAGGTACGTACAGCCGCGTTCAATAGTTTAGAACGGACGCTATGGGGGCTTATTGGGACATTTACCGTGGCTTTGGGAGAACCGTACTGTTTTATATTTAGCCTATTAAACGCATACGCACCGTAAAACTCCTCGGAGTGGTAAGTAAAAAAGTTATGACTTTGAGCATACGTAATACTTGCTACTTAACTAAATCTATACTAATAATAAAGTTGAAGTGTTTGTTTGTACGCACCAATCTCTACCAGTCGAGTTTGAAAAATTACTTTGAATTCCATAGCCCACTTCTTGAGGAAAGCTTTAAGTTTTAACATCACGATAAGTTTTTAAAAAAAACTTTTTACCAAAAAAGAAAAATAACCGACTCCCAATCGGTGTCTTGGACTTTCGTATTTTCGTTTTTTGCCACCAACTTCCGAAATTAGTTATTTTTCACTTTGTAGTGATTTTATGGAAGTCGGTTGTTTTTTTTTAACCAAATCTTACAAATATTATTAACGTGAAACTTTGTGTTTGAATCTGGGGGATTTTACTGTGTCACTTCTTCCCAGCGAAAGCAATTAGAAGTGGTGAAGGACGGGCGTTTTGCGGGACTGTCTTATGTACAGATAATGCCATCCACGAAGACGCGCCACACTCCTAATCGTCGTGTTTTAGTTTTGACGATATTCGCTAATTACACCCACTAATCAATAATTACTGTGAATCGACAAAACTAAAATAGTAGTGGGATGTTTCACACTTCTTTAAGCATTCAAAAGAAGAGTGGGGCGGGTCGTCGTGGATGGCGCTATCTGTAGAATTAAGTATTACAGTTGGTATATAAGTTGATTATAATAAATTTAGCATCAGTCTTAACTGTATCGAAGCGCAATATACATTTATTATAGTTTTATTACAAAGTGTACCCTAAAAACAACATGTTTTACCTCTGTCTAATGCTATCGCTAATGGAGTAGACATGTTGACTTATGATTTACATATATGCTTGTAAAGTTTCTCAAGTTCCTTCAAAATGGCCCTGTATTTGCGTTAGAATATTATAATCCATTTAAACGCATTATTCCTATATATTATGGCACTTTTCCTTTATATAAGGCACTTTTTAATTGAAACTTGATAATTAGGTAGGTAACATTTTTTGCAACTTACAACACAATGTCGACGGTTTTCAAAAAACCTGCCAAGTTAGAGTTGGACTCGCGCACGAAGGGTTACGCAATATTATCTATACAAATAAAAAAAAATATTTTAAAATTTCAATTGTCTAGCTATCACGGTTCATGAGATACAGCTGGGTGACGGACAGACAGTGGAGTCTTACTAATAGGGTCCAGTTTTTACTCTTTGGGTACGGAACCTTAAAACTTATTGAAAATCAGCGAGTATTGATTTATAACCATCGAATCAATATTCGCTGGTTTTCAGTCTTCGTTTTCTTGTCTATTTCTAGGTTATTACTTTTTTGAGTAAGAAATAAAGTATGTTCTCGACTCTTGTCTGATAATATAATCCTGCTATTAGTATAAGGCGAAAGCGTGTATAGATGATGAATGCTTGTTACAGTTTCACGCAAAAACTACTGAACGAATTTCTATGAAATTTCGCATAGGTACATATAGTTTATAACCAGGATTAACACATAGGATAGCTTGTATCCCGATATTCCCACGGTACCGAAACTTACGCGAAAGAATCCGCGGGGCGCTGCTAGTCTATTATATTTTTATTCAAACTTTGGTCCGTCCTCTTTTTAAATAATATTCTTTCTTTCTCACATTATAGTCACTGTACCATTGTCTAACGAAATTTCTTCATCATCTTTAACCGCATCGAGAGTGCCTTCGGGGTCATTATCGTTCTTCACGAATCTGTATGGGCAGTTACTTCTAAGCTTAATAATTTCGCTCCTGAGAGATAGCACGAGGAATGTCTGCACAACTGGAAGTAGAAAAAACCTTGGTTATTTAAATAAAATGAGAGAAAAGATGGCCCTTACTTTTAGCGGCGGACTCTTGCCATTAATACATCACCTCGCACCGTCGCGTTTCGCGTCGATTATATTATTTGCTATGCCTTTTTCTTTTTGGTTTCACGGTGCAAATCCGCATGGAGTTCCTCCATCGTGACAGACGAGTATACCGGACCTTACCTATGGCCGGGAGGGTACGGGATACGCATCTTCTTCTTCTTCCACTGCTGGATAATGTCCTCCCCCAAGGCTTTCCACAACGACCGGTTTTGCGCTGCCCGCATCCATCGGCTTCCCGCGACCTCCACCAGGTCGTCGGTCCACCTTGTTGGGGGCCTCCCTACGCTGCGTCTTCCGGTACGTGGCCGCCACTCCAGAACCTTACTGCCCCATCGGCCATCGGTTCTACGTGCAATGTGCCCCGCCCACTGTCATTTAAGTTTAGCGACTCTAAGAGCTATGTCGGTGACTTTGGTCCTGCGGATCTTCTCATTCCTGATTCGATCGCGCAGAGAAACTCCAAGCATAGCTCTTTCTATCGCCTTTTGTGTGACGTTGAGCCTTTGTATGAGGCCCATTGTGAGCGACCACGTTTCAGTCCCGTATGTCATCACTGGCAACACACACTTGTCATAGACCTTAGTCTTGTAACACTGTGGTATCTTGGACGACGAGAAAATATAGCGTAGCTTCCCGATTCCGGGATTCGCATAAGCTATGCCTATCGGTTTTTTTTTCAAATTATTGTGTTACAAAGTAAACCATTGAAATGTGAGCTTTATGTGCTATCTAATATATAAAAATAAGTCGGGTTTTCCTTCCTGACGCTATAACTCCAGAACGCACGAACCGATTTCCACGGTTTTGCATTCGTTAGAAAGGTCTCGGGCTCCGTGAGGTTTATAGCAAAGTTTTTTTTTGTTTTCTATTGTCAGGAGAAGGTTCTTATGAAAGAAAAAAACATTGTTGAAAGTTGCGCAGAAAATTTTTGAATTACGCTTTTATGCTAAAACGGCTAACCGAATTTGGATGACAGATGGGTAGACCGTGATCTGGAGTAGGATATAGGCTACTTTTTAATCTGGATCGCAGACGAAGTCGCGGGCAACAGCTAGTGTAGGTATAAAAATCTTTTGAATACTCAACGTATCGAAATTGAAAGTTCGAAACTACCTGCACCCTAATTAAGTAACCCACTATTACCTACTATCAGTTGGAATCATTTTGAAGCATATTGGTAATCCTCTTCCCGCCGCTCCACACGGCCTCCCTACGCTGCGTCTTCCGGCACGTGGCGTCTACTTGCTCTAAATTGATAAAAAAATCGGATCACTGTGATCATTGTGAACAGCTTTTAGAAGACTTCGATTTTATAACGGCAGGGTAATTGCGTAACACACTATCACCACCGATTAGAGCAATTAACACCATTGTCGCTTTTAGACGGCCCCTAGACCTACAATAAGATTGAATAGCGCTTTGAATCCAATCGATCAATTATATTGCACAATAATACGAACAGTGCAATATTTTCGTATTGAGTCAGCATTTTTTTATCACGGTAATTATATTCCTTGCTCTTGACGTTCCACAGAGACGGCAATTTCTCTATAAAATTGGATACATTCAACGATAAACTCTCTTTCCTTAATCTGTACATTCTCTTTTTCGGCCATTTTTGACGTGTAGTCCTTCAAAACGAAACACAGACTGAAAAATATTGCGCAATAATGACCCTACACGACCCAATGGAAAAATACGAGTACGGTGCAATAAAAATTAAACTCTCTCAAACTTTCGTTCAATCATTGCACAATCTTCAATATTAACCCTATACGGTGAAAAAAATTGCGCAATGTGTAATATTGCACAATATAATTGATCGTTTAGGGGCCGCCTTAGACTTGGCAGTAACTTACAGAAGCACAAAGGAAGCTAGACATGATCACACTAAATGTCTCAATCATATAATTTAAGTACCGTGTTTCTGTCGGTAAGTGTTGCACGAAAATGTAAATAATCTTGCATTTTTGCTGAACTGGGCCTTCTTAGTGCAGCCGCGAGGCACACTCCGCTATTTTCTTACATCGGTCTTCACACTTACTATTTGATTTTTATTTGTTTTTATCTGATGTATGTATCTGATATATTGTGTGTCTTTTGGTCTGTGCTAAATAAATGTATTTTCTTTATTTCTTTCTATCAGTAGCAATTGGTTTCATTTTGACAGTTCAACAACATTCATTGCATTGTATACGTTGTTGAGCAACCACATTTTTCGAACACATTGAGCAATGGATTAGTAATTTATGCTTAAAAATGATTCAAATTGACAGTATTAGTGTGTGAGTGTGACACAATTAGGGTGCTGATCGGCGTTGCGTATCATGTTGCAATACGCATTGTTGTCGGAATGCATACTAATGAGAATGGATACTTACCAATAGAGAACAAAAAGCCCAAAATAATCAGGGTGAAAATTAAAAAATGATTTGGAATATCAATTTCCAAACTGATTATGATAAAGGCAGCACCCACGGTAGACATTATCAGTGTCACTATCCACATGAAAAGAGCGTAGTAATAATAAGCTCTTAACAGTTTCACGTTTTTCTGTAAAAAAAAATTATATTCGGGGTAATTTTGTTACGCCGATTCTCGTAATTACAAAGTACATCTTTTTCTATCCATTTTATTAAAATAAAAAACAGAAATAAACATTACTTTAGTACTGTCAAATTAGTCAGCGCCTGACGTAAATTGTCGTATTTTAAGTCGCCATGTTTTTAATCGCGTCTTAACTGTCTATGGAGTATCTTTTGACAGGACTAAACCAACATTTATCTTCTGTCCTTTTATTAATGAAATAGAAAGAAAAAGATGCAAGAAAATTAAATTTAGTTTAGTTTCTAAACAAGGGAATCGGCGCCACTGGC